>JAVYIG010017833.1:0-24018 GCA_035222895.1 Strongylocentrotus droebachiensis | reverse complement strand
GGTTGGTGTATGACCAGGAGAAGCTATGCATGTGCCTCCATTGCGACAGGGGTTAGGTGAACAAAAGTATTCAGAACATGAGGCATAAGAAAGAATTATGCAAACTATCATAAAGTTGTGGATGGGCCTGTACATCATTATAATGCTGATTAACGGACTGATTAAAGTGTGTTTGAAAACAAAGTTACACGAACAGACACAAACAGACACGCGCGCGCGCGCAGACAGACACCCACCCACCCGCCGATGTCATGTTTGCGATACAGGCCCAGCTTGGTATGCTTCCTTGCCTTATCTCAATAGCGTACCTAAATATGTTTCGTATCAATACACTGTGCGCTAAACAAAGACTACCGGAGTTAATTGGTAGGGAGCCTGTATTCTAAACACGTTGTTAAATTTCATGTCGGTGAATGGTAGCCCTATGTTAATTGTCATGACAAAGTACTACACTAAACAAATAAATAGATAAATTAATTAATGAATAATATAGTGATTTATTAGCAAACATACTTACTAAATAATAATAAAAGTAATAATGAAAATATATACATTTATATCGCGAGCATATCCTTTCCCGGAGATGCTCAAGACGCCTACAAAGTATGGTCTTAATTCTCGCTATTGCCAATAACCCCACAATGCCCGGATGTAAATTGCATGTCCCGTTTTCAAATGCACTCTAGGATAGCTTGGTGCCTTAGTCCATTCCGGTGCACCTCGGTATTTTGTTTGTATGTTAGCAATGTTTCAAGTCATTTCATTAACAACCTTTTTTCTGTATTTCGAAGAAATAGCGTTGGTTAACGCATCATACTAGTAACCTGAATTAAGAAATTAGTGCTACGGGGGGGGGGGGGGGAGGGGACTCGAGCCCTGAACCTGTCTGGGGGTGTACAAACTAGACCATGACACCTATATCATTACTTTTTATTAAAGTTTATGCAGATGTCTCTATCAAAATGCGCAGATGTTACCCTAATGACGTTCCAATTTAGATATATGATGACAATTATAAAACTTTAACTAAGTTTTCAGAAATATAGGTCAGGTTAATTTGTATCGATTTATACTTTGGAAACCGATAGTCTTTCGGCCAGATATTAATCTACATTTTCCACACACAACCCAGGTGAGGTAAATGGGTACCCAGTAGGAAGATATTTCCTTTAATGGTTGAGTATTAATGGTTGAGTACCTTTTAGTTGTAGCTCGGCTAAGGCCAGGTTAATGATATGACTGCAGTGCCCTCCCGAAGAACAGTATAAATACTGATGGGGCTTCAAGATAAGTTATCATTATAATTATTATTATTAATACTATTATTTTTATTATCATAGAGACAAATACGATGTGTGTTATACCGTATCAGTACAATAACCCCCTAGGCACATCTCTGCAATGACCCCGAATATCCACAGATCTTCAAAACATGAAGAGGTCCCACTTTGTACATTTTGAAATGATCACTCCTATATACAGCGATAGAGGTGCTACATAACAGGCGCGTAGCCAGGGGGGCGGTGGGGGCGGTCGCCCCCCCCCCAAAACGCTGGCCAAAAAAAAAAAAAAAAAAGAAAGAGAAGAAAAAAAGAAAGAGGACGTAGGAAGAAAGAGGGAAAAAGAGTCGAGAACGTACAACGAATCGTACAACGGACAACGAATCGTCAAAGCTTCCGCGCTTCGCGCGGGAAGGGAGGAGACTGAGTTCAAATTAAGGATTAAGAGTCGGGAAAGGTACAACGAATCGCCTTCTTTCTCTAATAATTTAATGAAACGTCAAAGCTTCGCGCGAGAGGGGGGGGGGGGAACAGAATCCAGACAGGGATTAAGAGTCGGGTAAGGTACAACGAATCGCCTTCTTTCTCTAATAATTTAATGAAACGTCAAAGCTTCGCGCGAGAGGGGGGGGGGTGGGGAACAGAATCCAGACAGGGATTAAGAGTCGGGTAAGGTACAACGAATCATCTCCTTTCTCTAGTAATATAATGAAACGTCAAAGCTTCGCGCAAGAGGGGGGAGGGACTGAATTCAGACAAGGATTACGAGTCGAGAAAGGTACAACGAATCGTCTTCTTTCAAAGCTTCCGCGCTTCGCGCCGGAGGGGGGAAACTCCCCCCTCCCTGCACCCACCCCCCTAGGGAGCGCGCTTCGCGCGCCCTTAAAGTGATTCGCACGCTTCGCGTGCTCACTACCGCCCCCCCCTAAAATGAAATCCTGGCTACGCGCTTGCTACATAAATAGCCTTTGTTTCCCCTTTTCAAAGAATACTTCCACCTGTGTATCATGGAGTGCAGTCGCTGAATAATGATTACATAACTTTCATGAGCAGCTATCTAGTATTTCGTCTCCGGGTATTTCACAATTTGTTCTGCAAAGACCTTTATCTGCTCATGCTCAGACTGCAACCGTGAACTGGCTAGAACCGTGTTTTACAACACGGAATATTGCTGTTGTGAGTATCAGGGTAATCCTGTCTTTAAAATATGTTTACCCGCAGCTGGTGTTTTGCAAATAGCTATCTTAGGATCCTCTGCTGTCATTGTTGATGATCTGTCGAAGACCACACCCTTGACAGCCGTACCATCATGGTGTAATGAAGAAGGGCATGGATTCGATTCAGGACAATGACCATTTACCCCTAGATAAGAAACACCAGGAAAAACAATGATCTTGAGTTACCTACATACACACGACCAGTATAATCACAGCATTTGTTGTATGTGAGTACAATCGTTTTATTATTAGGTCAATCACAATTGTACTGCTTTGTTTTAAACTGGAATTCCTACATTCTCAAACTCATAGCACAAGTGAACAATTAGTTATAATAATAATAATAATAATCTTTTAGTCCACTCCAAATTTTAATAAACCGAAACGGAAATTCTTTTCGCCCAATTGATCGTGAGCCCGGCAGCCACTGAGCAGCGCCAGATCGACGTTGCTCTATCCCGTATTGTTGAACGCCAAACAAGGTAGCAGCAACTTCCATCTTTTAACGTATTTTGGTATGACGCGGCTCGGGTTCGAACCCACGACCTCCCCGGTTGTGAGGCGGACGCTCTACTGACTGAGCCAACACGTTTTCATCACCATGTAGGAGATTATCGGAGTAAAAATTAAAATCAAGCAGGTATTAAATCACGGTTTCTCATAAAAAGCACACGCAACCACTTCCATTCCATAATTCTTATTATCATGAATATGATTCTTTGAATTCTTCATGTAGTAATGCACATGTATATACATGTAATATGTTTGGGTACAAATTGTCTTAACCAGAATAAGATCCTATCCTTTGTGGATACCTAAGACCTATGACCGTATAACCGATCATATCAATATCATCCATGCAAAGATGCTGCGATTTTGCCTAAAAGGTACAAATCTTTGGTATTTTTTATTTCCTTAAATAACCCAATCCTAAAATCACAACATTTATTTAGATATTGAAAAGGCATAACAACTCACCATTTACTAATAGGAGCGCTTGTACAATCCAGAAGCTGATAAAATTCTGATGTCGAAACAAACACAAAATCAACAACGAATACATTAAGCACTACAATTGGCAATTAATTATATAAAGCTATGAAAATATGAATTTAGTTGCATAACAGCCAAATGTATTAGCATGTGGTATCAGACAATAGCATAGGTCAAGAGACAATGATATATTATTTTCTAATAATTTATAATCTAGATATTTCCTCGATACATTGCTGTACTCGCACGATAACATGTACCTCTAGTTTGACATATGTGCAGATGATTCAAAGACGCATGCTCCTGAGTCAAATGCTTCTAGATGATTTCCTATACTACAACCATCTACATCACTGACATCAATAATATTCAGCCCGAACAGTATGACCACACGCTGTCCTGTTGTAGTACAGTCTATACGATCGTGGCCCAAGGACACGGATTGAGGATGCCGTAGACCAAATTCAGGTAGAATGAATTTTCTGCTGGCATTTCAACGGAGGGAGGGGGTGGGGGTGACACACAGCTCCAAATGCTGGATACGCTATCGTCCCCAACCATCAACAATTCGATACGAAATGAGATACGGAAAGGTCTTTTAAAAAGAGAACATAATTACAGAGATGGGCATTTTAGCTTTTGAAAACTAGCATTGGAAACGTATATTTGATTCTCTTTGACACAGGGAGCCAGTAAAGTTCTCTAATTCCCTTACTCCTGTCAGAGCTCGGACGGCGTTGTTGTTGTGTGTTTCTACTTTCTAGTAGTATATATACTGCATAATGTGTTAGGTCTGCAAGCACCGAGTTGTGCAGTATAAAAACAAATCCATTTGGACATCGAAACACGTCTCTCAGAATATTTATGAGGCAATAGGACAAATTTAATAGCAACACAACACTTAATTACGTTTACCCTATTTCAAACTCGAATATAAAACGCGTACAATAGCCTTCATATTTTCATATTTGTTTTGGAGTAATGGGTACTAAAATCTGCCGTTGTCATGGGTAAAATGCAAGCCAAGTACGTCACACGAGTTCTGCAGTAGAAAAAATTATATTTAGATATTGGGACACGGTCTTCGAAATATTTATGAGGTAATAGGATAGGAAAACATACACACACACACGCTTACCAAACAAAAAAGGGCATTGACTCTCATACGAGAGGTCATATAGCTTTGATCCTCGCTCGACGCTTACATCCTTGGGACATATCCATATGATTATTTTTGTTTTCCTCTCGACCCAAATACATTACTTGGCGATACCGGTGTATGACAAACGCAGGGCCTGTAGATAGAGAAGTATTCATTCAATTCAAATGAACTTTTATTTTTTCTTCCATTCAATTTGACAACATATTTGACATCTGTTCAAACAATACAATTTATACGTATAGGAACATAAATATAATTAAAGAACTTGTGTTACATGTAAGAAGGCGCGAAACCCGATGAGCAGAGCTTGTAATGGGTACACCCGAATACACAAATACATAATATATATTAAATATAGAAGAAAGGAAAAAGTAAGAAACGGATAGGCAAAGAGGAGAGGAGGATAGAGAGCTTGGAGAAAGAGAAAAGAATAGATGAAAAGAAGAGGACTGCAACATAGTAGCAATGGAGTGTATGGCATGCATAAACAACATAATGGCAAGATATAGGTGAAGGGTATAATGTTGAAATATTTGACTGCATATATATTATAGTATTAATGACTGCTTTGAGAGAAAATTAGTTGTTTTATTACGCTCAAGGGAAGGTTAGAATTGTGCTATTACCCGAGGCGTGCCGAGGGCAATAGCCCAATTGTAACCTTCCCGAGAGCGTAATAAAACAACTATTTCTCGAATATTAAAGCAGTCATTAATACTTTTATATGCCGAAAAAAAATAGACTAAAACATAAAAAATAAAAAATAAAAAAACTTTTGTCGAAGATGAGATTCGAACTCTTGCGTACAAAAGGTGATGTAACTAAAGTCAGCGCCTTAACCCGCTCGGCTATCGCGCTCTGTTAAATACTTAGTAGTTTTTTCTTATATATACATTAAAATGGATTGAAAATGGTTTCGAGTGGAGGATGCTTCGCGGCTGTTCCATATAAACAGGCCCTTCTTTTACTTTTGCAATGCATATTGGCACGAATTTAGATCAAGATCTATCGGCAGATGTTGTTTTTTTGTTTTTGGAAGTTTATTTTCGTCTTCATGTCAACAATGCAAGATAAAATTGTCGGTAAGATCGATCGAGATTCAATTGTATTGAAATTGCCGACCAATTTTTCGCACACGTACGCGGTATCCTCGATCGCTCAGACCATTTTTTAACATGTAAACCTATGGGGTAACCATGGAGACTGAACTATTTTCCCAATAACCATGGTTATTGGGAATTTTACAGAAATAGTTGAAGTTTATGAATGCAATTCGACCAATCAGATGGCTGGATTTCTTAAGTGAGGTATATAAACATATATATTTACTTCGTTTTAATACAAGAACATGCATTTATACAACATAGGCCTATACATACATACATGTATGTTTACATAATTTTACACATAATTATATAATATATACTTAAAAATCCATACACATCCCCTTATACAATATACATATGCACTCGTCAACCTAATCGGGTATAGGACTAATACTTATGCACTGTAATTTAAAATGATACATTTTTGAGCGAGAAGCTTAACAGAGATACAGATTTCCTCATAGGTTCAGGTAAATCGTTCCAAAGCTTAGGACCGGTAAAACGGATATTATTTTGAAAAATACGTTCATGGTGTTTAGGAATACAGATTTCTTCAGATGATCTGGTACCATACTTATGTATATCTGAAACACGTTGGAATTGGCCGCAAAACCGAGAAGGTAGTTGTGAGTTTAGACATACACTGTATATGGAATCGCTACTGGATCGTGGGTAAGAAACTATTATGATACTTATGTATTACTTTAAAACTCCCTAGTTTTTAATGTATTTTTTGTAATCAAACAGTGATAGGTTTAATGTTACAACTACTTTTTAGAATTTGTTATGTATCCAATTACTTTAAATTGGTTTTTTGATACCATCAATATACATCTATACTCTGCATTACTGGTAGATTATTCTATTTATTATTCTTTAATTTTTTAATTTTTACTTTTCTTCTGGTAAAAAAATACCACAGCCCGCCCATTTACCGCACACCTGAGCGAAGTGGTTCAAAGACGCAACGGTCGTCTTCCATAAATATCTTTATTAGCCTCTCGCTTCGCTCGCTAGCAACATTTAGATAGCGAGGTGCCCGAATATATATCATATTTGTTATTTCAAAATTACATTTTTAACCACACTCGTATCATTTAGAAATAGGATCAATCTTGGCAACGAGATATCCGAATATCTTCATAATCATGTATCGAGGTCATGACTGATTATACCATTTTTGTAAATGTATGTACCTCCGGCAACGACATACCCAGATACAAAACTTTATATTTTTTCTAATGTGTTGATTACAAATTAAAACATTTATGGAATGAAACAAAATTACAAAAAAAAAAAATTAAAAAAGTGCTCCGTATGTATTGCAAATGGATCTGTGACAAAAGTCGACTGCTGCGGCCGGGAAAAAAAAGACAAGATAAAACGTGTGTTCAGTGATAGGTATGTAGGCCTACTCCCACAGTGAACACGCACACACACCAACACACACGCACACATAACTATTCTATGTACAGGTTTTCGAAGATGCCGTTTTACAAAAAGCCACACACAAAAAATAAAAAAGGGTTGGTTATTTCATTATAATCTCGAAATCTTTTTAGGATGGGGAGCTTGTCATTGTCCCTTTTTGATTTACATTAGCTGTATAGAGGGCATCTATTCTTCTAGAACTTAGAACTATTAAGTGTTTAATTGGCTGGCGAAAAGTTCTTGACTAATGATCCAGAGAATACTGCATCTGTGGCTGTGTGCGTGCACAATAAACCGAGGGTCCGCACAAATCCAGCACCTAGGACTAGCGTCTTCAACCGTACAGAAGCTGCACGCCGAACTGTACGGCCTGCTGCCACATTGATGGTTCGGAAGAAGGCACCGTTGCAGAGAAACAAGGTGGTGGCTCGACCTCCAAGTGGAACCCCCTGGTCTGAATGGCCATCTTGAGCCGGAAACGTAAGTCCTCTTCGGTCTCGTACTCTGGTAGATCCATGGACAGAAAATCTTTGCAGGTCATCACCTCTGGCATTAGACTGCCGGGTTTCGGGTACTCGTTGGGCGCGTCAGGATCTAGGTATTTGTCAGCTTTGTTGTCCAATCGTCTCACAGGGAAGCGAACAAAGCCACCTACAGGAACATGGTCAGCACATGTCAAGAACTCTGCAAGAAGCAATCAAAATAATACCAAGGGTTTACATGAAGCGTAATCCAGGTACGATGTCTTCAAGCGCTTTACAGCTACTTTTACAATATGAAAGTATACTACAGTGAAACTTGTATGTAAAGACATCTCAAGTGAAATTTAAAAAGTGGGCTCAGTAGGCAGGTGGTCTTTCTATACATGTGATTACTATAAAGGCAGGTTTGCCTGTATTTATGATATATGAAGTTAACTTATGAGTTTCAAGATATCAGGAGGGAGAATAGAAGACAGAGATAGAGGTAGATAGAGAGAGAGAGAGAGAGAGAGACATGGGTCTGACAGAGACAGGAATTATGTATCTAGAGAAATTGAGAGAGAGATATACAGTTAGACCAGGGATATGTGAGTATCCCTGGTTAGACGCTTTGTTTTCCGTATTTCTTACTGAGGAATTGTCTCTTGTCGTTTTCCTCAAATTCATCAAACACCTTCCAGAACATCTTGATGACCTTGTGGTCCTCGCAGTAGGGATCTAAGTAATCGACACTCTGCAGGGTAATCGATAAGTACATGAAACGTTTAGTTGTGGGTATGAAAAAAGGTACCTTTTATCGGTGTCAACTGATAGTTGACGGTATACAGGTATTTATAATGATAGGTAGCGGCATACCGCAATGTGTCATAATGGGTAACGGAAATTCGGAAAGGTAATGGGTAAGTACATTACTACTGTATGATGATAGGTACCGGTATACCGTATTTTATAATAAAGTATGTACCGGTATACGGGTATGAGTAACAATAGGTACCGAACAACCTGCAAGGTATTGGGTACATACAGATATGAAACGTTTACTTGCTGTCCCATATAATAATAGCGTAGTTACAAGTAGCACGGGGATGGTAAATTCCCATCATCAATATAAGGGCATTTAAAGAGCATTCTTTCAAAATGCCATAAGAGTAATGAGAAACCGAACAGATAACTTTTCATCTTTACCAGAACTCAACCGTCGCTTTGAAAACAACCATTGCAAAGTCTTACCAATCTAAAAGCGTTCCAGTCCAATTCTTCACCCAGGATGACGTCTCTCAGATCTTCTGCTTTGAAGATAGTCTTCATGAGAGGTGTCATGGAGGCTAATCTGTTGAATCCTTTGGTAAAGGCCGCAAGCTGAGGAATGGCTAACCGCTTGGTCATCTTTTCCTTGATGTACAGTTCCCTATTACACCGAAAAACGAAATGAAAACATACAATCCGGCAAAGGTGCAATTCATAACATTTTCTCTGACTTTTGACATACTGTCCAAAACATGTTCAGGGCATATAGAAATATTACAATTACTCAAGGACCCCCTGAATTCGACTCAGTGTACCTAGTAAATTTTGATTTTTGTCATCAGCAAGAACATGAACAATGCATGGACATCAGATTGTGTGATGCATGCTCTACTAGTATGCCAATCGTTCTAGACAGCTGTCAGTATTCTACTGATCCGTAATAGTATTCATAACTTCAACTCTCTACCAAAGACTTGGCTAACCTTCAATCTTACATAACAAATCTAATTGCAACCCTAACCCTATATCTTTGACAAACTTGTTGCTGGAAAATATGGAGGATCACCCACGTTTTAATCGAGAAGCACTCGTTGTTGTTTTTTAATAAAGGTTCGTTATTCCTATAGGTTAACAATTCCTAAGAGATTTATAATTCCTAAGCACAAATTTTTCACCATATAAAAGGGGTTTCATAATTCCAGGGAGGTGCCTCTCTGATAACTCCTTACATTTTTTTTAGCGTACGGCTATTCGGAATGTTCGTTGTTTCGAAGTTTCATTGTTCCGTGAAAAAACACGATACATTGTTCTATATTTTAATTATAAAGCTTGGGAATTATATATAAACCCTATTCCATTTTCGGAATTAAGAACCTTGTGAATTATGAACCTTCGAGGTATTATATTTTTGGAATCACTTTCAATCTCGGACTTACAAATTCTCCTTCGTGACGGGGACATTTTCGTCCCCTGGCCGGAGTTCTTCGAAGTCTAAATCCAGGGCTTCCACTTTCTCCGCCTCCATTTCACGCAATGCATAGAACTGTGCTACAAACCCTTGGTCCATTTTCTCCAAATCAATAGCTTCAGGGTCTCTATCAAGAGATTAATTATTTTATTGTAAAATATAGGGTGCAAAAGTAAAATCGAAGTTATTATGTTATATTTTGTTCTTTAATATTTCCCGCCTTTTTTCAGTAAAAGCTAACCCAATAAGCAGGGGAAATGTGGCCCCAGATTTGGCCAAATTTACCCAATGTTCGGTGAATGTTACCCGATGTTTTAGAGAGTATCTTACCGGTTTTATCAAGTTGCATCTGTCTGCGACCGGTTTATACCTGTTTGAAAGCAGCTTCTCGTAGAGCTGCTCAGGGAAAGGCACGGTAGTAACAGCTCCATTGAAGATTAAGAGAGCAAAGAGGAGACCGATCTTCTCCAAGGTGCTATTATCCAAATACTCCTGCAAGAATACAACGATGACAAATTTTATTTAAAGTAGCCACACGAAGAATCAAAAGTGTTTTGAATTGATGCAAAACTCATATCATTGCGAAGGGGAAGCCTTGCCGATCAAATACAACAACTCTTCTCTTCAAAATATGTTTGGGGCCCGCAGTAATCAACTCTCAAAAATGTTAGTTTTGAGATCCAGATTTTCTGCCTTCAGCGGTCCTTTGTAGAGCGTCAATATTTGTGACGTCACATACGGGACACGGCTGGCTAGCTGCATACTGCTACACGGCACTGAGCTGTTCGTCCAGTGTGTGACGTCACAATTCAGAGCTCGCTACGCTTGTGTGTTTGACTTACGATCAGGGGCGTTCGGGGGTCTAAGGAGGGTCTTGAAAAATTGCATTTTACGCCTTTCCATGATATCTATATGATTTCTCAGCAAATTGTTCGTGTTTTTCAAGAGAAAATCTTTCCATCCATATGTAATTTGTTCTAATTATGAGTTGTTAGTGAATTTTCTTTGTGTAGCTCCTTTAACCAGTGAATTGTGAAAACAATTTTAGTGGACACGAATGAAGAAGAGGTAGGAGAAGAAGAAGAAAAAGGAGAATAAGGAGAAAAAGAAGAGGAAGAAGAAGAAGAGGAAGAAGGAAAAGAAGAATGAGAAGTAGAAGAGGAATAAAAAAGATCTAGAGGAAAAACTAGAAGAGAAGAAGAAGAATTAGAAGAAGGAGGTGAAGAAGGAGAAGAATGACAGGAAGAAGACGAAGAAGATGAAGAAGAAATTTCTGACATTTAGAGAGAGTCTCCTTTTGAGCTGCAATGCTGTACCCGCTGTGCGTATTTCTAGCAGTTCTATATATCATCATATTAGCTGTACTATACGGGGTAAGAAATTAAAGTAATTTTTAGTTCTGGTAATAGGAAGAAAATAAGTAACAGTTGAATTCAACTAAATATGCATCGGATGTTCAAAACTGCAAATGAATAACATCCGACTTAGCTATTTATATCTAATATCTAATCAAATATCTTATCGCTAAAAAGTTTAATGAGCAACGCGAAATGATGCTTAAAAGAAATACTTTGATTATTTTGTAATTGATTACTGGACTGTAATATTATTATGTTTTATTCTACGCTTACTTAGATTAAGGAGTACTTACAAGAATTAAAATGCAGGAAAAGCGTTGTAAAAGCCCGGTGTACAACACGTGTTCCGGCGCCAACTGCTCCGCGATCATCATTTAACACTAAGCGAGTTCTGAACTTCAATCAGCACCAAACACTTAACCTAACCTTAATCCCAACCCTAAACATTACCTAAAACACAATTTCAGTCCTATACCTGACACAATATAACGCGATAAGAGACTTCTGAGATAGCATTTTTACAACTGACCCCAACTATCCACAGGTCCTATAAGCATGGAGAAGTCCCACTTTTTACATTTTTAGAAAAATGACTGCCAAAGTGATAAAGATGCTACGTGAATATCTTTTGGTTTTGTCTTGAAAAGAAACACCTCCCCCTGTTTTCCATAGAATGTACCGTTGATGAATAAATGAGTAATGATTACTTTCATGAGCAAATATCCAGTATTCGTCTGTTTGTGTGCTGTTGTTTTTTTTTTTTTTGGGGGGGGGGGGGAGGGGGGTTGTTATGTTTTTGTATTTAATTTTTGTACAAATGCCCATTCGCAGATAGAAACTCGGAAGTGGCTTATTGGAATCTTAAGACTAACACCATTTCCCTGACCAAATAGAGCCCTGAGCCGAACGTCGCAGGAGCATTAGTTAGGGTATCAAGAAAAAAGTAAGATATTTTAAATTTCCATACCGGGTTGAACCACACGTTTGAAGAAACAGCCTGATCATCAATCTTCCGAAATATGTGAAGCTCTGGGTCCAACAAGGCGGAGAACAGACAATGAAAGAATTCCTGCAGAAATATAATCGAAGCACAATCATTGTAATTCAGTTTAAATGATTATGGGCTAATTCTATTAAAATTTTCATCTGTCCCAAAGTGGAAAGACAGATTTCTATGTCAATTTATATTCAAAACTCTACAATACATGGTGACGTACTATCAGACATTAATGTCAAAAGATCTTTTATTTGCCCTTATACCCTAAAAACAGCATGCAGGTTTTTTTTTTATTTCATAGATGCTTTCGTTTGTTCATGGTGTGGATGTATGGTATCGATATCTTGCTTTGCTTTTATATTTTTCTCTCGTCAACGTGTTATTCAAACTTCCTATTTGTTTCCTTCTAATTATTCTTTTATTTTCTTTGTGATGATTCCAAGTGTTATACCCTTCCCATTTCCTATCTCATAACACCGAGTAAAGCCCATTCACGTGGGACCTTTGTTGCGCGGAGTTGCTATTCATTTACATGTAAGAAAAAAAACCTGCGTGGCGTATTTATATATGTTTCGGCGGTTTACCGCCACTAATCTGAAAGAGGCTTAACCCTAATAAGGCCGGGCTATTTGAAGTCTTACTACGGCCGGGGGGGGGGGGCATTATGGCCCCCCTTAAGATCTCGGCCGTGAAACGGCCGATCTCCGCGAAAATTTGCACGCGTGTCAAGTGAAGTGTATAGAACAATATGGGCTCTGTGATTTCTAATTCAGCATGCATGCTGTAAGTACTGTTGTGAAGAAGTTATACCGTATGGAACACTGTGCACGGAAAGAAACAAATAATTGTGTCGAGTTGTGAAATTTTTAAAAACTTTTAGAAAATTCCAGATGGGTCGATTTTTGGATCCTGATATTTTTATACATCTCCTGTATTTTAAAATTTGTTTTTGTTTTTTCATAAGTTGTGTTCGTACTTGTACTTGTCATTATGTCATCTCAACTACCTATTTTTAATTTTGATTTGAAAGATTTACTAGAATCATGCAATGATAGTGCCATTGATAACTTCGGCACAGACCTAATGAACAATATAATAGACAAAGAAACGGAGTATTACTTACCTGATCAACTTAATAACAAAATTTTGTTATTGGATGAACAATACATATCCTTAATGCATATTAATTGCCGCAGTCTCAATAAAAACTTTGATACTATGTCTGAGTTTCTAGATTTGCTAAAGTGTAAAGTTGATTTTATTTTGCTCAGCGAAACGTGGCTTTCGAAAGGTCCAGATTGTCTATTGTCACTTGCTGGCTACGAATATTATGGAAAAGGGCGACCATCCCGTGGAGGAGGTGTTGGAATGTTTGCTAAAACCTCATTTCATATTAAGGAAAGAACTGATCTGTCTGTATTTAATGAAAATATAGAATCTTACTTCGTTTAGGTAGCTCACAGTAATAGTAAAAACTTGATAATTGCAGTAATTTATAGACCTCCTTCTCAAAGCTGTGTTGACTTTATAACAGATCTTAACAATATTCTAGAGAAAGTTGGTCGCGAAAATAAAACCTGTTACTTTTTAGGCGATTTCAATCTAAACTTACTGGATGTACACTCTGACCAACATGTCAACTCTTTTTTGGAAATGGTTTTTTCTCACTCTTATGCCCCTCTCATAACAAAGGCAACAAGAATAGTTCAGTCAAGTTCAACTCTCATTGACAATATTTTTGTCAATGACACAAGTTTAGTGTTAAAAAGCGGTATTTTACTGGCAGACATTTCAGACCACCTTCCAATTTTTGTTTTCAATCGGTCAAAACGTAGTGATTGGCTTAAGCGCGATCAATGTAATAAAACTTATACAAGAGACATGTCTCGCTCAAACTTTGAAAAATTTAGGGTTGCCCTGGCTGAACATTCTTGGGAATATGTGATGCATGAAGAGTCATGTGACAGAGCCTATGAAGTATTTCTCAGTGAATTTAATATCATACAGAACTCTTGTTTTCCTTTGAAAGAAAAGCGTTGCCGAAAAAGGGAATCTAAACCATGGATTACTATAGCAATATTGAAATCATGTAAGAAAAAGATAGAGCTATACAAAAAGTATTTGAAGAACCCTTCTGCATACAGGAAAAAAGTATACCGACAGTATCGAAATACTTTAACTTCAATTATTCGAAGGTCAAAAGAATCTTACTATGCAAAGCAGTTTGAAGAAAGTAATTGCAGTAAACGAACCTGGAATATTATTAACAATATGTTGAATAGGGGAACCAAAAGAAAGAACCAAGACTGTTTTCGTGATGAAAATAATAAGAAACTTACAGATCCTGTTGATATTGCAAACAAATTCAATGAATATTTCATAGGCATTGGGACAATGTTCACAGACACAAGTAATATTGACATGCTGAAGTGTAGATCTTATATGAATGGTCAATATCATCAGTCAATGTTTCTGAAACCAATAGAAGGTCATGAAATTATAGATATAGTGAAGGCATTGAAAATAGGTAAAAGTCCTGGTCATGATAATATAACTGTTTCTGTCATTAAAGAATCAATTTATTTCATTCTTGCTCCATTGGTACATATTTTTAACCTTTCCCTCTCCACTGCTAAATTCCCTCACAGTATGAAGCTGGCGAGGGTCACTCCGATCTATAAGAAAGGCTCCCTCGAGCAGTTTTGTAATTATAGACCGGTGTCACTCTTGCCCGTTTTCTCCAAAATCTTGGAAAAATTATTTTACTCTCGATTATTGTCTTACATTGAGAAACGAGAGATTTTATCGAATTTTCAATATGGCTTCAGATCTGGTCATTCAACTATATTGGCCTTGACATATTTTTTGGACCAAATACTTACTTCCCTTGATGATAGCAAACATTCACTCTGTTTGTCATTGGATATCTCAAAAGCTTTTGATTCCATTAATCATCAAGCCTTATTATCCAAATTGGAGTACTATGGTGTGAGAGGTTTGCCATTACAGTGGATAAAGGATTATTTGAAGGAAAGAAAACAATATGTTGTTTATGATAATGCAACTTCATTTGAAAAAGAAGTTATATGCGGAGTCCCCCAAGGGTCAATAATTGGGCCACTGTTGTTTATTCTATATATAAATGATTTGCCGAATGTTTCCTCAACTTTGTCATACATTATTTTTGCAGACGACACCAATGTCTCTTTAAGCGAGAAGAAACTAGATACTCTTGTCCATAATATGAATAAAGAAATACAAAAGGTTAATATTTGGTACAAAGTGAATGGGTTAAGGATAAACATTGAGAAAACAAATTTTATGCATTTTGCACCATTGAATAAACAATATGATAAGAACTTACTTACTCTTAAGTTTGCTGATTCACTAGAGCCCTTAAAGCAAGTACATAGTGCCCGCTTCTTGGGAGTTAATATTGATGACAAGTTATCATGGTCTTTACATATTAATGATATTGCATTGAAGATCTCAAGAATTACTGGAGTTATGTCAAAACTGAAATTTGTATTACCGTCAAAGGTACTGCTTTTGCTATACAATTCATTAATTCTTCCTCATCTACAATATGGTAATATGCTATGGATAAATGCGTCAAATACATTGTTAAATCGTTTACATTTGTTGCAAAAACGTGTAATACGCATAGTTGCCAAGTCTCATTATTTGGCCCATACCAACAATATCTTTAAACAATTAAGGGTTTTGACTGTATATGAATTAGGTAGGTTACAACTGGGAGAATTTATGTACAGGTCTGAAAAGGGACTATTACCAAACTCACTTCAAAACTGGTTTAGATGCAACAGTGATGTACATTGTTATAACACTCGAAACTCCAAGAATTTGCATAGCATTTATTACAGAACTGCTACTGGCCAAAGAAGTGTTAAGTATCAGGGTTACCTTACATGGTCTACTTTAGATAACAGTCTCAAACAATCTGCATCATTACGACAATTTAAGTATAAATATAAACAATATCTCTGCAATTCTAAATAGTCATATCAATTTAAAAACAATTACATGTATTATTATGTTTCAAATCGCAATTATGTTATCATCGGGTCAATTTAATCTAATTATAAATCCAGACATTTTGAAGGGAGAGTCCACCCTGAGGATGGGTTTACTCCGCCTTTACTTGGCCACACACATTCTCAGGGTGGACTTCCCCTCCATTGCTACCGGGGCTAGACTCGATAAGCTTCGCTTTTTCTAGCCCCATCTACATTACTTACCTTTTTATGTTTTAATGTTTATATTTTGTTAACTGATGTAGTTTTTCATTGTTCTTTTATGCTTATGTATCTGTTTTCACTTGCTCTATATGTCAAATGTGTACAATGTAATATGTTACCTTGTATATATTTTATTGGTTTTTAATGTGGAAAATAAATGAAATGAAAAAAATGAATATGATAATTTCAATTTTTGAAAAAAATCACTCATTTGCATATTTATGGTAATTTATGCAAATAACGTCATAAAATCACATTTTTCCCCATAAATCATATATTATTCATATTTAAGCATTCTTTTTCACTACATATATTCATTAGACCATTTGAAACAATAATACGACAACAAAAATTGGAAGAGCCAGCTTATTCCTTATGTTATCTCTTGTTTTGATAATTTCTTATGTATTTCATTGTTTTTTTTAACTTATGTATGTTATTGTTTTTTTTTTTTTTCATTTCTTCCTACAATTCAACTATTTTGACTCCCAAAACAACCTCCTAAACTTTAAACAAGACCCAATAACCAATGTTTGATCTATTTTTAGGAAAAATGACATTTCCATATTTTTTGTACACAAATCACAAAAATGAGCGATTTTCGGGCTGACATGCAAAGACAAAAGGTCACGTGACCTTGAAACTGTAGGTCCGATTTTTTTTTTTTTAAAAGATGCGCAAGACTCTAAAGAAAAAAGTCAGCGAGCGGCGAGGCGCTATCCATATGCGTTCTTGAACAATCAGAAAAATCGTGGAGGGGGGGGGGCCATAATGGCCCCCCCCCCGGCCTTATTAGGGTTAAGGGCCTGTTCAGATATGGCGCGGTGATCTAGCTAAATATAAATATCGCAGCGGTTTTTTTTTTTTTTTTTTGTTATAAATGTAAATGAATGGCAACTGCACGCAAAAAAAGACTTGAACGTATTCACTGATCTCTGTGATGTAAAATACAAAAATGTTAAACGTATTACACTTTACATCATCCTAATTAAAGAAAACCATCGCGGTTTAGCCGCATCATATCTGAACGATGTTCATGTTATATTTACCTTACTGGGGCCACCAACATCTATCGCATACTCCCCTTCAAAGTTTACTTTCAAACGTTTGAGCCAGACGGAGTTTGAATCCGAATCTTCCCAGTATTTCTCGACATTTTCCAGCGCTGACTGCACGATATGATCTCGCTCCACTTGGAACGGAAGATTTTCTGGAATGAAGGGTAACTGAGCTTGGCACCTGGCAAGTATCGTCTCATTAATCTGTCGCCTCATGATGTTCTCGTCTGTTTTCAACATTTCTCGCTCCTGTATCACAAACACAACACAAAACCCGCACAAATAAACAAACGATAAACAAACAATCAAACACACAAACGAGCAATACAAATAATACAAACAAACGAAACCCAATATTAAAAACAAGAAAATATTCATAAACGCAAATCCACCAAAAAAAGCATCAAAGATAGCATAACAAAAACAAAAATATATGTATGAGAAGAAGCAATAAAAGAACAAAACAATTTCTGTGAAAATGAAAAAAGTTAATAAACTAAGCAAAACAGTAACAAACTGAATAACTATGGTATCATTTAAAGGAAACTCACTGTTTATCTGCTTCAGCCACCTAACGGGACAAAACACGGATTGCCACAGTCGAGGACCGTAAACCACCGGTCCCATGGTTACTATTACAAGCATATACATGCTTTCTTAGCAGTTAGGTAAAACAATCTAACCGAAGTCAAAATCTTCACAGCTCCAAAATTTTGGTAACACGTGAGGCATCTAAAGGCCAAATACCTTGACTTGCCAAAATGTATAAGCAAAATCACTTTTTTGTTCAATTCAATTCATTTATTCACTCAATATATAAAGACAGATACATAAAATTGCGTATAAACGCATATGACAAATATCAGATGGACATAGTAAAATCAATAGTTGAAAGCACAAGTAACATAAATTGAGTGGGGATCAGATTAAAGATCTATTTAATGATCTTGTGAATTCGACCCCATTAATTGTGATGTATACATTGCATTGAAGATTGTTGCATGTACAACAAAAGAGAGAATATATAAGCAGCTGGGTCATAGAGAAACGAGAGAGGGAGAAAGAGAGAGAGACATAGAGACAGAGAGACAGACAGAGAGGGAAAGAAAGGCAAGATAAGAAGTAAAGTTAATACATAGGATGAAATTAGACCTAAGCAGAATAATAATAAGAAAACCCATACAAGCCAGGGGTATAACAACTAACATCGAAATGAACAACAAACAATAGGTGGCTCAATGTGAATAAGATTGTAAAAGCCTTTTTTTGTAATGTCTCTTGAAAATGTTTTGGGAGCATGCAGTCTTTAGATTAGCTGGCAATCCATTCCATAGTTTGAGACCTGCATAATTATAGTAAATAGTTTTTTGAGAAACTGACGTTCTTGCATATGGATGTGAAAATCTGCACTTACCATGATCAGACGAGCTTCACGAGACACGTACTCCCATTTTGTTTTGACATTGAGCAGAAAAGGTACGTCAAGCCACGTGAAGTCCTATATGTAATTTTTTTGAATGCATAAAATTAAAACACAAACCAAGATCTATTTGTATAAAGCAGAAGGAACAACGCAACATCGAAAACTTACTAAATGTGCTGAAACCAAAAAAACTTTTAATTTTATATACGTGATACATTTCGTTTGTAGGCATATTTTGGACAGCGAACCATCCATATCTTCTTATCTCTCTGGAAAAAACACCCGTTGTGAGGCAATCGGAAAACTAAGGTGGATTATGTAGCAAATGCATGTAGGCCCTATGTATCATGGGAGGGTGTGTCTTGGGACGTTTAACAAAAATAAAGCCACCACCTTTCCCTTTGGTTTAAACGAAATGTATGCATCAACTAGCTCCAACCATCGTAAATATATTTGTCCCTTGTAATATTAAGGACTTTTAGATTGAGTGGACGAGAACACGACGAACGCCGACTGATCATGCGTGTCAACGTACTTAACTGCCCATGTTGACTACAATTATAATTTTGTTAGATTGCACTCGACGATATACATGCATGCAGGAAGTAACACTATGAACATCACGGACAAAGAAAGAGGACAAAATATACAGTTCCTCATTCTACCCTCAACAAAAGAACATCCCTTCACTGCTATTATGTAAAAATGTGTAGAACAGATGAATATGCATGTGACACCTGTTCTACACATTTTTAAATAATAGCAGGGAAGGGATGTTCCTTTGTCTACCTGAGGAACTGTATATTTTATGCGCACGCGGTATACTAGTACCTTGGGCATGTAAAGGCGCTATATAAATATCAATATGTATGTATGTATATACTAGATTTAGGAAAATCAAGGTTGACGCATTCTCGATCGCCGACTGGGACGACGTAACGCATGCGCAGTGCTTTAACATGACGTCACACGTTGCAGTCAAAGCTGTTGACGTGCAAATCTAAAAGTCCCTATTGTCTACCATAAGTCTTTATTTTTTTTTTAATATTGCGTGTACACAACCTCTCTGGACACACAACGTCTGGATATAACACATAGGAAACGCCAAAATGTGAAAAATGTACCCATTCTTGCTGAATATCACATGCACTGCACACAGAAATAGATATTATGGGACTGTACACAATTTTTGTTATGGTCCATATGGTTAAGGTGCTTCTTGTAATATTTAGAAAATAAGAACTAGGCCTATCCTTTTCAGGGTATATTTTATTTTGTCCAAACTTAACCCCCCCCCCCCCCCAAAAAAAAAAAAAAAAAAAAAAAAAAAAGTAATCAAGCTTCTCTTTAAAATTGGAATGATTCTAACCTTGAGTTCGGACGTGGTATTCTCAGCCTTATGGAGTATGTCACGGAGTAAATTTTGACTAGGCCTAGATTCCAGGCATTGGAGCCAGAACAAGCGACGAGACACCAGGTACCCATTTTGCTCATTGATCTTGTAAGAAATTGAGATTAGGAGGAGAAAATAATATGAAGCAAAACTATTCTTGCAAAATAAATTCAGAGTACAATGTTAACGCCGAATACATCATTAGAAGACTTGAACTGTCTTTATAAATATTGTCTTCTTTGCATTTAGCTTCTGAACCATTATAACATAAAGCAAAAAATTGGTGACAGATGTCATAATGACGTGGACCATGGACAGGTGCTCCCTGGACCAAATGGCACAAAGAAGCAAAGGCAAAAGCGAATGAGTGAGAAAAAAGTGAGAGATGGAAGCAAACGTATATAAGAGTAGATGCACCCTCTGCACCGTTTTCCCAGTAAGACCGCCACACCCATTCCATGATCCGAGTGGCACCCCAATGGCTAGGCCCACGCTAAGACCCCGATTGCAATGTCTCCCCCCCCCCCCACCCCCTCCACCCTCAATTTGCACTTTATCTATATTCTCGCAACGTACAATCTTTACTGATCTGTATTCTACTAATTCTGTTAAACTTGAACCTGGGTCTACACGTCTAAAATCACTCAGACGTCAGACTCTATGACCCGAATTCACAAAGGAGGTTTTTCGACAAACCTTGGTTTTCGTACGTCATATGACGCATTTTACGCGTTTTTTACAAACCTGGTTTGTAAAGAACAAAAGGAGGTTTGGCGAAACAAAAGGAGGTTTGAGCTCAAACCTTGCTTTGTGAATTCGGGCCTATAACTTTCGTTGTTAAAATCCGATTTTGAACAAAAGATAAATTTAAGTGGAACATGAGCAGCATGATACCCCCCCCCCCCCGAAAACTTCAACTAGTTTAAACAACCATGGACTTTTGCTTATCTATGATCATGAATTGAAAATCCATTTAGTAATAGCACACATTGAGTTGCATGACGGTCACCAACCTCATTTAGTATCCGTAGTACCTCGACGTACATAAGATTATTTCCAGACTCCGTGATCGACCATTCAAGCGTTGCACCAAAAGCCTTCACAAACAGTGTCAAAAACTCCTGGTCTTCTGCCAACATCCGTTCTGTACAAAATAATATCAAAACTAAACCGGTTACAGAAGGTTCCAAATTCCGAAGGTTCGTATTTCCGAATTTACAAACATATGAAAAATGAAGGGGGTGTTTAAAGGTAATATGTCCCATTTGCAGGCCAAAAAAATGAAAAGGTTAAATTACAACGGCATTTGAAAGACAATACTAATTTAGATCTTCCCTAACAAAAAAAGGGGGGGGGGGCTTGAAAATGTTTTTAAGTGGGAAAATAACAACTATTAGTTGTCAAATCGACTTAGGAGCTATAGAGCCAGTAAGTAATAGTCTGATTTTTCATACCATTGTACCGAATGGTTGTACGTTTTATGTTGCGCAAAGATTCAATCAGTTTAATTTGGGCCATTACAAGAAGTGTGTTATTGATGTAGAAAAATGGTAATGTACCCTTTACAGCTCATTTTATGTATGTTATTACCAAAGATGAAAAGAAGCCAGTCAGTCACTCAATAGTGTCTGACAGTGAAGTCTAGCAAATAAACGGGTTTTCTTGCATAATTGTAATATTAGGTCACTGCTTACGTTTAAATTTCACAGATAGGACATACATGACATATTCATAATTTCTGCAAAGTTCTACAAAATTTGATGTTGGCTGCAAAAGGGACATAGTATCTTTATAACCCCCCCCCCCCCCCCCCCCCCCCTGCGTACGCGCCTGATATGATTAATACCATAACATATTCAATTGATTGCCGATCAGATAGAGAATAAGCACAAATGAAAAGATAGATTCCTTTGAGAAAACATGGCACGTAATAAAGGTGTCGAGGGTTACTAATCTTAGGACTGAATTAATTTTGTCACTGTTGTTTTCTTTGGTCATTTTGTGTTTTTGCTTCTTGGTATAGAGAGAGAGGCATTGCGTGGGCTCAAATAGTCAATGTCATCTAAAAAAGAACAAATATATCCAAATCAAAATGCACGAGAAAACAGTGCCATTATAAAGTCTTGAAAGTTAACGTAATAAATCAGTCAAAAGGGTATAGGCAATATGCAAAATCATGGCTACTCGATCATAAAATCAGGTAATATAATCAATTGGTAGCAAACTGATTTTGTTTGTCTTCCTGTGTTGCCATCCCCTTATTTCAAACCTGCATATTCCCTTTTAAACATAATATTCAGTAGAAATATTACTCCACTCGTTATAGAGCAAGTAGGGCACATTAATCAACCACAATTACCTAGTGACTGGAAAAGGGGGTCGGAGCTGTTCTTCAGATAGATAAGGGTAATCCCCGTTAACTCAAGATTGTTCCGATATTGTGACAATATCTTGTTTATGAGACTTACAAGTTATAACACTGTACTGCCTATTCAGATAGAGGGCGACAGGACTGAATAAAAGACACACACTTCATGTCAGCCATCTTTGTACACATGTGAGTTATTCCAGCCTTGTAATTAGGGACAAACCAAAACATGGTGGCAGCTGGTGTTTGTAACCCACTCATTGGAAGTCTTGCCATGATTTACCAAGGACTTCACACAATTTGTTAGCTTATCTAAGCTGTACTTGGAAGGTCAAATGTGCAAATCGAACTGAAGTTTTCTACGGTGGCCCCACATGCTTAACTTTGTGTGAGTGACTGCACAGCTGTTGTCACTGTTCTACGACTACGGTAAGCTTGTGATTTTCTCTACTGTGCTTGTGCTTATATAATGGTCAAGATGCCTGATGAGCGAAGTGATAGTAGTGATGTGGCCAGTAATGTGTTCAAAAGGCCGAACATAAACCCTCCTGCTCACCTGAGGGTATCTGATGGAGATGCGATTGAGGGATGGAAGATGTGGAAACAGATGTGGGACAACTACTGTGTGCTCACAAATCTATCTTCTCAACCTGAGGAATACCAAACTGCTCTGCTCCTTCATAGTATTGGACCGGATGGAGTAAGAATCTACAATGGCATGAAGTTTGCCAGTGATGAAGACAGCAAAAAGTGTCACCTTATCCTGGAGAAGCTGAATTCCCACTTTCTTGGGGAAAGAAGGGAATTTTTTGAGCGGTTCAAATTTAATCGCAGGAATCAGGAAGGGGAGAACATTGAACAATACGTCACTGTGCTGAGAACCATGAGCAAGTCATGTGGTTTTTGTGAATGTATGAAGGACAAGCTACTGATGGACAGACTGTTATTAGGTGTGTCAGATGACAGCATGCGGGAGAAAATGATGGGAATCCCGGACCTCACTCTGTCCAAAGCCATTGACATATGCAAAGCTGTAGAAGCGGCGTCATTGCAGATGAAAGCTCTCAAGAATGAGGAGGTAGTCTACAAGGTCTACAAGAAGGTCAGCACTGGTGCATCTCATTACTCTAAAAGGCCTGGCAAGAGCAGTGGTAAACTGAAGGATGCAACTGACCCAAAACGTTGCAAATTTTACTGCAAAATGCATGAAATGAAGAAGGAGAAGTGCCCTGCTTGGGGCCGCACATGCATGGCATGCAAGCAAAAGAACCATTTC
>JAVYIG010017832.1:0-24023 GCA_035222895.1 Strongylocentrotus droebachiensis | reverse complement strand
AATAGACGGCTTTACAAAATGTCATGCTCTTTTCCCCCGCGTCATCATCATAATGACATGGCATACTTGGTCTCAATACTTCCATCACATTTAGATCAACTGTTAAGAAAGTTATTAAAACATCGCATAAAATACATGACAACATATGTGTTCATACAAAAGCTTGCAATATAAAAAACTTGACTCGCCTTTCAATCAATCACTATTGCTTTATCAAGCTTGAATATCATAATTCCGCGATGCACTAAATCAAAAGTTTGAGGAAAGAGGTCACTGAAATAATTTCTTTCATTTCAGTTATGTAGCTTTTTATCAAGGAAATTGTTCTGGGATCAAAAAGAATATTGCTAACAAAAAAAATTGTCAGGAAACATGGGGTTCTATCATCCCTCCACAAAATCAACTGTACTGAATGTATGACCTGACAATAAATATAGGTAATGAACGATTATACTCTGTTTAAACAATAACTTTAAACAAAATTTGCACAGAACTTGATTCATTTTTCTGGTTCAACCAATGCTAGAAGAGTACTCTATTCACCTCAACTGCAAATGAATACATAAAGTTAACAACTAATTTATTAATTAGTTTTGATTCATTAATTGATTCACCCTGATTCGTTTTTGAGAATGTGACATATCAAAGCTTACATCTAAAAGTACTCAAGAAAGCATGTATTCAACCGGTACACCTTTCATTCTTGAGTTGATAAAAACAGGGAAAAAGCATCAAATTCACAAGGGGTGTGAATAATTTAATTAACTGTAAATCTTACAATTCTGTGAGCATTGCCGAATTAGACAGCAAATCCTACGACCTGTGTTGTACTCTTACAGCTTTCTTAAACTATCTGAAGAAAAGTGATGCTCAGTTTAGTGTCTGATAAAGGCGAACTAGATGTGTAAAAAGGGACACGGTTTCACCACCGCCATAACCTCCCTAAACACTGTGTATTCTTGAAAGAGTCATCAATACAAATTGTTATTCAAAAATTGTATCTAAAACATAACACACATTACAATCATCAATCATCTGTCTAGAGACATAAAGCGAAAAGGAACATTTCATTTCTTCTTACTGTCATCAAAAAACATTATTCTCTTTAAAAGTACTCTCATTTCATCACTAAAACTATTTTCATGGACAACTCCATCATTCATCACAGCAATATATACATGCAGCCATTGAAATGTACAAGCCTTTCTTTATTAGTATTAATTTATACCAATATACATTATATTACACATACTGTATATTGTATCCCCGAGGCCCACACGTTTTTGTTGCCAGTTTGGTCTCAAGAGACATACATTGACCAACTTAGATAATTTATGTCTGCATCGACATCTCTTCATAGTATATCCGTTGTCAAGTTTTCAGATAACACAAATAATGATAAAGTTGGCGTCGACCAATATTTCGCTCAGTGAGGGGGGAGGGGGGAGGGGGGGAGGGGGGGAGGGGGGGGGGGGGGTTGTGAGCACTAATTTTTGTTTTCATTTTGCAGACCAATATTTCAGGGGGGGGGTAGAAAGCACTACCAAAAAAAAATTAATAGTACTTCCCTTCAGACTAGAGTGGCCAGTTAGAAGTCCTTTGGTGACCTCAATCTAATCTGTATGGATTTATGTTCATGAGTGGCCCGAGAGGAAAAGGAAACTCTGCATGGCCACTCTTCCGAGCCTGTACCGTACTTCTTCTTCTTGTAATCTTCAAAGGGCTTTGCAGCCTATCACAAAGCTAGCATTTTAAGGATCTAATATTGCCATACTTGCTTGGCTCTGCTAGATTACTTTTTTTAGAAAAGCTTCAAAAGGAATGAGGCCTGAATTAATATCACGGAGGAATTCGCTCAGTCTTAGGTTGACAAATCTTTCAACCCCCATATGGGCCTTGGGGTTACAATTTATACAGGCATATATAGCATTATATCAAATATAAATTTGTAAATCAATAAATTAATGAATAAATATACTCTTCATCTCAGATGAGAGTAAAACACTTCTCAAATTCTTCCAACTGCAACCTGAAATATCACTTCCATGAAACTTGTTTGCATTTCACTAGTTGTCCAATGCCTCGTGCTGGAAAATAGAATAACACTTTTGAATATGTTTTATTCTTAATGTTTCTTCCTTTTGAAACTTGTACAAATATCATCTGTCTTATCGGATTAGTCACAGTGTGTATGAAAACAAATCCTTACGTATTAAGTTTTTCTTGGAACTGAGAAACTGTTCGATAGTACTTGTTTGATCACTGAGAGATTTATTCATACAAAATAGAAAATAGCCCTCTCCATTTAACCATGTTGAACTTCAATCAAACATAATAGTTTCAACTAAATGTTTAGGATCTTTTTTCTGCACATTCAACATTTTTGTGATCTCTTATAAAAGTTTTGATCAGAGTCGAACATTTTTCATGCAGTACATTCAAGAAAATGAGCTTGTAATTTGGTCTTGTAAGAATTGCGTCATTCTTCGACACAAAGGCTTTGCATGCACCATATAAGTCTAGTTTTTGGTCATAACAGTGTACTGAAATCTCTACCTTCTACTTGTAAAAATACTTGCAACTAAAAAAGAGACAGCGCGATGACCAGCCAAGCTTCGCTCCTCGTCATAAAATGCTAGAAAAATCTCCTCTGAAGAGGTCCTAGACAGCAGCATGTCAATCTTTTGGTCCTTACGCAAACACGCCATCGCTGTGACCCTCTGCTATACGGCTGGACCAGGCTTGTAAAAAATGTTCCAGAACACAACGAAGAGAATAAAGATGATGTAGACTACCATAGCCAGCCACATACCAAGTCGTTCATGCAGGCGCTGCTCATAGTTTTTGAGAATAAATAGGCCTATCGTAAGACCGATCGTAACGCCCATGAGATGAGCGACAAACGAGGGCCGCTGTGCATAAACCAGAGTATCTTCGATAAACGGCCAGGCCAAAGTCAGCGCTTACTGCAAAAGAAGAGAAAATAAGACGTAGAAATTGATTTATTGTAATTGTTACATTGTAGCGGTAGTTGTGAATATCATGTATGATCAATTAAACAGAGGGATTATTCATTCAAATTACGAGCTTTGGATAAATATGATTCCTGATGGACCCTGGCAAAGATTGTGTGATTTTTGAAGTTATTGAAAAGTATAGTTTCCACAACTTTAAGTAATTAGTTTACAAAGGGTTTGAAAATACAAACAAATTGAAGAACATATCCAGCACCAAGTGAAATCTTACTATTTCAAGAAATTCTACAAATAGTGACTGCTAGTATGTTCAGTATGTATCAACGCCTCTAAAGTCACAGCTGTTAGTGTCCCATATCAAGAAGGTAATTATAACATGTAAATGAACAACTAATAAAACTTTCTCATATAACATGCCACACCTTGAATATCCCAAATGGAACACCTAATTCATAATAAAAAGATTGCAAGTTGGCTAATAATAGAGGCTTTCCCATATGGTGGTATACTACAATATGTATCATACAGCTGTTACGTCAAGTTATGTAATTATCATTGGATCACTTTGTCTATGGCACAGGGAAATAATGTTACAAAGTGTACTATTTTACAGCATTTGGATAGCATCCTTTTTAATGAGTTAGATCATCAAACCAGCTCTTAATTATATATTCCTATTTCATGGGTATTATTTTTCAAGTACTTGTTCTGTACAGTTCCTGACATAAATCTTACTCTGCTTTATGTAAGACTGACACATATATATATACAAAAATAGAAGTCTTTTTAGAGTTATTCTCAAAATTCATAACTACTTGGGGCAATATATAATAGATAACCATTAGGCTACAAATAGGAGAATAATACTTAAATCCAAACACTGACAGGATAATTACTTCAAGCTAATAGGTCAGACTTACCACATACTATAACAACTGCTATTCTTTGAGGACTCAATTTAGATTCTGTAAAATGCTGAAAATAAAAACAAGAAAAGTAGTTTTAATGTCATCACATAGATAATCACCGGCATACGTTTCTCATTGGATCAAGTCCATAAGGATAGAAAAAGGAAGAGGCAACCCAGCTAAAACAATACTAAACTTTATTAGAAATATTATAATCATAATGCTGATCAACATGTAACACTATTATTGCACAAATAATCCTTCTGATATCACTCCACAATCACTTTTACTTGGACAACATTGACTACCCTTTATTTTTGTTGACCCAGCGTGGGCTCATATGTTACAAGTTTTCTAGATCATGATTGTATGATAGAATCACCACTTGGCGTGGTCTGATTCTTTAAATGGCAGGAAGATCAAATTCTAAATTCATTTTTTTTTCTCTTTTTTTTTAAATACTGGATAATCTACTTTTTAATTTAGTTTAAATTGAATGACATAAAGGTAGGTAGCATCTCAATAACGCCACAAGGAGGACACGCAATCAATCTTTAATATTACAGTAATCATCGTACAAGAGCAGACTGCTACAATCTATTTCTATGCCACTAAAGTAACAAAACATCTCCATATAATTTTCTGCTTCAATGTCAAATATACCTGTTTAGTATTTTAATTTCAATTTCATGCTACCTTCTTTAAAAATATTTGCCTGACATAGCAACAACTTAGGTTTGCTAGGTCCTTTCCATCCAAACAGGTGAATTAAACTGCTCAATAGAAAAATACATGAATTATAATATATTTCTTAATGGAGTATATCCCTTGAAAGAAGCTTTACAAAGCACGTAGTTGTTTCAGCTTCAGTAAAAGTACAGTAGTTTACAAATATTACACAGCAGTGAGGGCATTAGTAAGAATTACCCACACAAGGTACCTTTGGAACATTCTAACACGCCTGAGGCGATGGCCAAGGGTGTTTAGACTGTTTAAAAGATACAAATGTGGGTAGTTTTACTAATGCCCAAACAAAATGATGTGTATTATTTGTTTTATATGATGTTTTATTTGTTTTACGTGTTAGGCAAAATATATTCCTGATCATGTGTACATTCTCAACCAATCATTTGACTAGGATCCACCTCATCATCTTATAAATCCTTTTCTCCTGTCTCTCCCGCCCATGGACAAGAAATGAAGCAGTTGAACTTACAAGGGCTACATTGGCAAGGTGAGCTGATAGGAGGGCATAGGAACCAGCCGATGCCCCCACAAGGTAACTTCTTCTGTCAAACACTGATGTACCCATTGAACCTGCAAGTCAAAAAGGAAAAGGTCATTAGATCAATTGTCAAGTTTGACTTCATTGTCGCCCTCTATTGGGAACATTTTTTTTTCAGATAGTGGAGCACAAAGATTGTGAATGTAGCACTCCTGCAAGGGTCTTATAATTATCAGATTATCTTCATATAGCAATGGTTCTAAATCGTCATGTATGTCCCACAACACAGGAGAACCCAGATTCTCTATAAATTTCTGTCTTTAGCTGTTCTAGTGACAAGTAGCTGCTCAAGAAGCTTTTCAAAAGACTTTCCTGTCCTTTGCTTGATTTTTTCAATTTATTCTTTAGTTGGTCTAAGGTTGCAGTAGTGGAAAAGAAACTAAGCCACTGAAATCAATAGTCGTGCAGAAACACCATCGGGCATCTAAATAGTGAAGTACTGGTAGCAAATTAAAAGAAACTACAAAGTCAATATTTGTGGAGCAATACATTGGTCAAAAAACTATCACAATACGAAATGCCATTTAACAAACTTAGAAGAGAAACTTAAAGAAACAACAAAAGTAACATATTGACAAAAATAACATATTACCAATTTAAAATGGAAGACAAATAATACAACAATTTTAGAGAAGAGAGATTTTTATATCCCACTGCTGCCATCGAATAAAAAGAAAGTGACAGCGAGGATGCCATTCTGAGAAAATTCTCAACATCCAAGACCACTACCCCATAATATATATACCACTAAGCTAATTGCCTATTAGGAGGGGTGTTTTTTTTCTTCCTGGGGGGGGGGGGGGGGTAATTGTAATAATAGGCATTAGTTGCCCAGGCCTGGGAAGAGGCAGTTGTCCTAAGGGTAGATTTTTCGTAGGGATTTTTTCAGGAGTTGTTTTCTGGAGGTTATATTGTATCGATTATCCTAGGGCACAGATGTCTGCGGTTACTTGTCCGGAGGGGTAGGTATAATTGTACAGACGGGTGTTGTCTGGGGGGGACTAGTCGAGGGGGGGGGGGTAGACATCCTGCTAAGCAAGAATACGATAGTAGGAGTTTTACCAGTGCATTGTAACTGGGGAACCAACATGAGTGTTTATATCAGTAATGATAAAATCAACACTAAAAACTTATCTTTGACAGAGTTAAAGGTAATACAAAGTTTTGGTATGGGGTAATGAATTTGGTTCAAATGGACATATTGGAAGCATATACGATCCTACAATATTCAGTGATCGTTGTCGCGGTCGAAATCGACTCTAAAGTTATGAAATTATAAATAATAAACACTTTACGTTGAATAGCTCCCTCTCAAGGTCAAGATATGAATTAAACTATGAAACAATGTCTATTGACTAAAATCGACCGATTAGCTATTCTTGTTCGGAAATTATATACCACAACTACATACTCTGAGATTTTCATGGTCGCAGCTACCATTGTACGGCCGTAGGAGCTATTTGAAATTTATCAAAATTTACCGGGAGCACCGGTAAATCTTTATATTAAATTTTTCTCGACAGCAGAAATGTTTTAGGGGCTAAAATTTCTGGTGTTTTTAATACATCCACAGGGGCATCCAAATATATCAAAATTGTAAAGAATCACTATCCACCCATTTTTCAAAATTTCCCAAAACTTTGTAATACCTTTAATGTAACATGATCATTTTTTTCTCTCACTCAAAGGCAATCTAAAGGCTAAAAATCCTGTCTTTATTCATAAGCCCCATCTCTTCACATGTAGTTTAGTCCTACAAGATGATGCATTACACAGATTCTAGCACAATAATTTGAATAAATAAAATGATGAGAAAAAAAGTGTCTCACCAGCAGCTATGCTTATGAGGTAGAGGGTGCCAATTCTTCTGGTTCCGTGGACCATCTCTAAAGGAACTCCCAATAACATTTGGACAGAAAAGTTGAATATTATATGTTCAATGCTGAAAGATAAAAAGATAAAATGAAATGTTAATTATGATATCCAAAGGTGTGACCCCCACAGTGCCATTAAGTAAAAATGCATCATAATTTAAACATCATTATTCTATAAACAAAAGGTGTCACCTACTTAGTGTGTAATGACACATAAGGTCTATCTTTTACAGTGTCAACAAGTTTAAAGAAACACACGATGTATCATAACTCAGAGGTAATAAGAAGAGATTTAAATCTCAAATATTTCTTAAAGTGTGTTCACTGTGATTTAACAAAAATTGGATATGATATACATGTACCCTCCCATGCCATAAGTATTGCAACATGATGAAATTCGTTAAATTTGTGGTTAAATTTGTGTAGATGGGAACATTGATAACGCCAAATATCGAGATATTCTGGACGCCCACTTGTTTCCATCCATTGCTAACATCTTTGGCAACGCGCAACACCCGTTCGTCTTCCAGGATGACAACGCACCGGCACACAGGGCAGCCAGGATGGACCAATGGTATGACGAAACTGGCGTCAACAGGGTGCAGTGGCCGGCGCAATCACCAGATGCTAACCCGATAGAGAATCTGTGGGATGACATCAAGAGAGCCAACACCAAAGACCGACCAACCACGAGGGAAGGTTTGGTCCGCTCTATCTTCAGGGCCTGGGGCAGCATCACCCAAGAAAGATTGCAAGGACTCTACGCGACGATGCCAAGAAGGATGCGCGCCATCATTAGAAGGCGAGGATATCCAACAAAATACTAGAGACTCGTGAATCTTACATGAAAAATGACTATTGATATATCAATAAAATGTGCCTGATAGTATGATAAAAAATGATGCACTACATATTCATTAAAACAGCACTCATTTTCATGTAATTATTTGTCTCCTGTGTAATGTGTGTGTCTATGTTGCAATACTTTTGGCACGGGAGGGTATAATACTTATACATCATGAGCAAATTTTGATTTTTGAAAAGACAAATTCATATTAGTCCAGATAAACTGAATACAATATCAGAGTAAAAGCTTAAAGAACTGAAAAGGTCAGTGTGCTGATCCACACAAATTGGTTCAAAATTTACTGACACGGTAGGCAACTTTTCATTAAAAAAAAGACAAACATTCAGGCCCAAATTCACAAAGAAGGTTTTCGTGCATCATATGACGCGTTTCAATGTGATTTTACAAACCAGGTTTGTAAAAAATGTGTAAGAACGCGTCAATTGACGTACAAAAACCAAGGTTTGTCGACAAACCTCCTTTGTGAATTCAGGCCATTGTGTATACTTACCCTCCATGTAAAAGAATATAAGAAAAAAATCTCCAAAACTGTATTCTCTTGTCTGGATCAAAGACTAGCCAGCTGTGCTTTGGAAGCGGCCCCGTCCAGACTTCTGCTGCCCTCATGGTTGAGTTGGTGTCATAACGCGTTGCGTTCATCGTTACCCCTACGTAGAAACCTAGCTACGGAAGGAAGGATGGGGTGAAGGAGAGAAAAGAAGACTATTATTTCTGAATGTAAAACAGATACGATGTTGGGAAGAACTTCATTTATAAACCATTGCATCAAGACTAAAAGTCACATTTTACAGTCTAATCCTTTGTAAGTTTTCTTGTAGATTTCACAAAGCCTCTCTTCCATTTTGTGCCTATATTAAAACAAACTTTATTTCATAGAATAATTCCCCCTGTGTCTTTGCCTTCTATAAGAAGCAGCTGGTGTTATTCAAATTCTAAGCGTTTGAAAATATCCCAAAAGATAAACTTTTAATTAGATTTTCTACTCTTAAGACATTTAGTGGCTCATACATTTGTATAAGCCTCATAATGACAAAATGAAAGAGTATAATTCAACATTTTGGAAGAGCAGCTAATTACAGCATTGTTACTTAATATCAGAGACTGGATTAAACCATATCGAAAGTTGTGCTGATTAGATTTGCAATCTATTAATTAAACACCTTTCTACTCCTTTTCAAAAACAAACACACACAAAATTGTTGTGTGAAAAATTTTGCAGTTTCTACAAGTTCATTTTTTTGGTGACTTTCACTTTGTATTTCAATTTCTAGATTATCTGACTTTCTCTTATTTGGTGTCAACCAATTTTAGACTTGACATATAATATTTCATTATAACAACAGTTAATGCATTACATTTTCTGCATACAAAAATCAAATGTACAAACTCCATGTCTGACGAGAGAATCAAAGTCTAAACATCTCCTTATTACAATATCAATCACACACCCAAATCTCTACCACATAAGGATTCTAAAAACTGTTTGGCAAAATAGAATATTGAGGATTTCAAATGAAAAGCTGATGACCTCAGTTAATAACAACTGCAGAAATGCATTACTGCTGCAATAAAGTGCAGTACACAGCCAATAATAACCAACTAAACCAATCTATATTTGTATTAATCTTTCTCTCATAAAGTGATGTGGGAGCGCACAGACACAGCTCTATCTCAGGTCTATGGCACGGAGGTGAAGAATTTAAAACGGAACTCTACCAAAATCACAGATTAGTTGACCTCAAATTGGCAATAGCTAATGATCTGGATTCACCCAAGTACGGCTCATTAGACAAAGGATATGAAAACTGATGGATCGGAACCAATTGAATGGATTCTAGCCTAGTTTTGATGAGAGTCAGAATTAATCATTACCCATGAGATTATAAGCGCAATTTTCAGGTGGATTTTTTTATTGTGACTGCTATATGAATCAGGTGTACACAATGTCTGCATATATATACAGAAGTTCTAGGTATAGCAAAGTTCTGGTAAAGATGAGAAAATAAAAACTATTTTTTATATTCTTATGTGGAAGAATAACGTAGAATCAATATCTCTTGGAAAGGAATACTCATGAAATATTTCATTTTGCAAATATAACTTGGAATAGCTTTCAAATTTTGGGCTAGATATGTGACAACACATGTTTGCGCAGTTCCTGCTAACGTCTGGGTGTATTTATTTGAATTGGCTGGCAAATTTTTACCAAAAAAGTTTATTACAATCATTTCAAAACCTCATCATACACAATTGTTACAGTTGTCCAACTACACAATTAGCTATTTAAAATAATTTCTAGAGAAAATTGCAAGACCAGGGACCCATTTCACAAAGCCTTTTTTCAATGACAAATGACAAATATCATTGACAAATCCGTTGATAACCAATCAGAAGCAAGGATTTCAGTAGCTTATAACAACAACTGCCATTTGTCACTGATGACAAGTTTTGTGAAACACCCCCCAGTACTCAATATAACTGAATAGTTTGAATGATGGTTCTAACCCAGCTCTTTTGAGTTCAGTAGTTTCATAAAGCTCAAGATGCAAGACATTCTAGACCAAGTTGTGATATAAGGAAGAGGGAAAAGAGGTCTAAGGGCACAAGCTATTTTAAGCTACTCCATTATTCTTTCGCACATGGACATATAAGTTCATGCAACATTTGAACTACTTATGAATTGCCTTTTTTGCATCATCAATCTTCAAAATCATGATCTTCAGACTCCTCTGGGGAATATATAATGACAAATTATATCTTTAATGATCCTCTTGACAAATGTGAAATCATGTCTAGGAAAAGCTAATAGATGAAATTGCCATTTTGGGGATAAAAACTCAAGGAAATGGAACTACTTGTGTTTCAGAGCATTTATCACCTCAATCCAAGTGACCAAGAAGATTAGGATGGGCGGAAGACACCAGGTAAAGTTGCATCGAAAGTAGTTCCGGTCGGTCTCGTTGGTTAGGATCTCGTCGGCAACCATCTTAAGAAAGCGCTGTTGATAAGTGAGGTTGCGATACTCGTCTTTCTTGAAACTGACGCTGCTACCGTCGATGCAATCTGTCTCGCATTCCTCGTAACGTGATCGGACGGCAATGGAGAAACTTAGGGATCTCTTATCACTCATCTGAAGGATAATGTTAGTTGATGAAAAAAGAAGAATAGGGAATGATAATTTCAACATCAACTAAAAAAACTTTTAATGCAGAAATGGTTGTAAATAATGACTCACAAAGATTAAGTATGACCTAAAACTGTGTAAACAAATGGATTTCACATCTTTGTCTAATATCACATTATACTTCTCTTAATTAAAATAAATAGCATTATTAGACAAATTACTAGTCACTGATCTTTCTATCATGGGTGATTGTCTTGGATTAAGCGGAATGGAGAAGGGGTGCCAACAAGAATATAAGGAATTTTTAAGGGCATGTATATCCATTGCTACCCCCGACCCCACACGCACACACACACACAATCATACAGAAAGTGGGTGATGGGGCAGTTTCACATTTTTGCCTGTGCTAAAATCTCAGTGACCTGAACTCACAATATTGACAAACTCTTGATAGCTGATGACACCTCCAGTGTTCTCCTCTATAGTGGTCTCCAGGACCTCCCTCTTATGTGGATCTAGGTCCTCCCGCAGCCCGTACTTGTAGAGGATGACTTGAAAGGCCTCCATGCTGATCACACCATTACCATCCACATCAAACTAAAGAGATACAGGAGAGAGATAAAATATCAACAAAGAGTTAAAGGTTAAAGGTACACATCTTCTTATTTCTTCTACCTCTCCTCCTCCTCTTCCTCCTCCTCCTCTTCCTCACCCTCCTTCTTTTATTTCTTCCCTTACTCCTTCTTCTCCTCCTTCATCTCCTCTTTCTTCTGTTACTTCTTCTTTTTCTTCTTCTTTTTCTTCTTCTTGTACTTCTCTTTTTCTTCTTTTTTGCTTCCTACTTCTTCTCTTGTTGTCCTTCAAACTGTTGGAGCCAACTGACATTTGTTTGACTGAAGAACCATTTTTAGCATATTTGTGATTTCAGAATACTCGTCGCACTTATTATGTTTTCTTTTATACGAGAGAAACTTGTTGAAAATATGAGGGACATGGTATTTTCTCCACATCATTAACTAGATAACATAATTTGAAAGATGAATATATTTTTCTTTGAAAGTTTTCTTTAAAAAAAAGAGAAAGCACTAATAATCAGAAACTTGTACAAGTTAAAGCCTATCTGCACTAGTTTGGCCAGGAGGGATTAGACCTCCCTGCATGGTCACTGGCAGGTGATTATCTCATCAAATCAGCTCTCAATTAAAATAAGAAAAAGGGGACCATGGGAGACTATTGGTCACCGATTAGTCATAATTGTTTGCTATAATTATAGAGGGCACAAGTAACTATAAGTAGTGCACTGGGGCTTTAATAGTGTGAAGAAAGTAGGAAACACACAACATAACATAGTTTGTATGCATGAGAAATCTATTTTAATTCATGCATTAAACTTAGTGGTATACGACATAGTTACATAAACCCTCCTTGCCCTTCCTCTATGTGCTTCAAGTGATAAGCAGCAGAATAATGTGTTTATAATGCTGTATGTGCATGCTCATCAGCCTTTCTCGTCAGGCGTCAAATCCCATTCTGAATAATGGATGTACTATTGGCAAACCCACTAAGAATATCAAATATGTTTATCTTCCTTCATGTGGTTCTATAATAGAAGGCTTTAGGATGCTTGTTCTACACCAAGATCGCAAATGACATCACGACACCGGGCGTGACGTCGTTCCGTGTCTCAGTAGACAGAAAGCTACGAGCGGAGGTCTAAATTTAGACTTTCTTTCCAACCTCTGACGTTCAGAAGCTATATGTAGCGCAGAATAAAGGCCACTCCCTCCCTGAACAACCGACTCGGTACCACAAAGTGAATTGGGACTCTGCAACTCTCTGTGACATCACAAACAACTGTTTAACAAGCAGGAGCGAGGAGATGACCGGTTTTGAGACCATGTACCTCCAAACTCATTACAGTTCTTCTCCTTTGCCCTTTTCGACTCATCCAAAATTTAGCGATGTATTCATAGCGTTCCAACGCAGTTATCGTATGATGCGACACCTAGATCTATCTTTACATGATATCATGACATCATTGGACAAGAAATCGTTACTTATTCACCCCTGTCGGTGGGTAGCTGACCTTTATTCCAAACAGAAATGAATGACGCTCATTACCTGTAAGGTTGTTATCCATTCATGTCATTTGGGAATAAACGGTACAATGAATCAGTTAGATAACTTAGATTCCACTCAAAATCATGACAGTGATATCCTTTTGATGGTGGTTAATGTATTCCACATTTTTTAGTTTCCTGGAAAGTTGAATATTCTCTAAGATGTCATGTTCGAAGCTGCAGTACAACTTTTTTTTTAAAGAAACAAAAACTGTTTTCATCAATCAAAGTAGATCCTACAATGTAATTCTGGCACCTAAAGAGTTATCTAACCCTTGTAATAATCCCCCTTGCATTAAGCAGAAAATGAAGATAAACAGAATGGCGAAAGTTTGAAATTAATTGGAACAATAATAAGAAAGTTAAAAATGTTTGAAAAGTGAGATCACTAAGTCTAAGCGAATCTCAAATTGGCAGTTTGGTCAGTGGATTGTGACGTAGTCATCGATATCTCTACTGTTTGTTTAATAATATAATTAGATTTTTCTTTTTCTTTTAAGTGCCATCTCAAAATATTTTTTTTTCTGTTGCAGTGCTACTTTTGAGTTGATTCCAGACATTATTATAAACTGAGCATATTATAGGTTCAGAATTCTGCCAAGGTGTTAGTATCCATTACCCTTTTTATATCTGCCAAAAACGAGAGGTAACCTCTGGAGGTCGTGCTGTGTCACCCCTTATTCACTGTTTAAATATATATATATATTAATGTATATTATGGATACTACATTACTTGTATATATTTTGTTTCATTTGTTTGTAAATTTTAATTTTTAATTCACGATCTGAAGAAATAAAATGTTAAACGGTCATAGTGAAAAAGAGAACTGTCAAGGATTTTTATTACATTTGTTTTAATTATTGTTTATATATCTTATCCTATCATAAAATTCATATACCACGCTATCATAAAATAACTTATTATATCATAGCATATATCATATATCGTATATATTATCATATATCGTATATCATATATCATATATAATATATCATATATCATATATCATATATCTTATATCATATATCATATATATCATATATCATATATCATATATCATATCATATCATATCATATCAAATATCGTATCATATACAATACCATATCATATCCTATCATATACTATGCTATTATATAGTAACCTATATGTCATATCACATCCCAACTATCTTATCTTATTCTTCTCGCTCCTGCTTTTTCTAGCTCTCTCTGTCTCTCTCCACCTCCCTCACCCTGCCTGCCTGCCTGCCATCTCTATCTTCAGGAGCATACCCACAAGTGGTAAAGTAATTACTAATTGATTGGTAATTGGGCACCTCTCCTTTCCTACCTATCTATCACTTTCCTTCTCCACTTGAGTTTCATCACCTTAGCTCGACTTCCACAGGCTGATCTGCTCTCTGTTTCATCACTCTTCATGCTGGGCCTTAATTTCTGTTAAGACCCCATTCACACTCAAATGAAAGTGTTTTCAACAGGGTCGTCGGGTAACTGAGGATCCCTGTGCAAATTAAAGGCCATAATTCGCTGACACCAGACTTGGTGGAAATACAAGTCTGCACACAGAAAACCTGTAGGCCTATCGAAAAATATACTAGTCTCTCGAAGAGTCTTCAGGTGAGGGAAAGGTAAGATAATGACTTATGGGATGATGTATGGAAAATACAAATGATTGCATAAGGCCTGTTGATGATAAAACTGGTGATTGACAACGTTATTGGGTAAACACCCAAACATTGTCGGAATCCCCATGAAAGCTGACTCCTACAGTCTTTAACCTGCTACTGTGGCATGAAGGGCAAAGAAGGAATATATCCTACCAAATACCATTATTAGAGAAAGATCAGTTCTGGTAAAGATGAAAAATAAATTGCGAGCTGTCTCTTTCTTTCAAATGCATGTAAGTTCGGAAAAGAATCACACTAAAAATCTCCCCTTTAAAAAGGAGCATGGCTTTTCTATTTCAAATGTCCTATTGTTCAAAATATAACATGAAATGGCTGAAATTTGGTCCAAACATTTGGCTGTAATCAAGTATATTAATATCTCTGTGTGGTGCTTGTGACCTTCCATAAGACTTAGTAGATTTAATGAAAATAAATCTATCTTTATTTATTTTCAATATAATCAGTGCAAATCTTCACAGTATACATCACTTCTCATCTATTACATATTCTATTTTTTCCAATCATGTCAAGACAATTCCTTTCACAATTTAATTCCATGACCAGGACTCAACTTCATCTTTAAAGGCGATATTCACTTATCCAAATACTTTTCACTGATTCTGTAAAAAATCTAATCCAGCTAAGAATGCTTTAGTTCACAAGCATAAATAGAGCTAAAGAGTTTTCTATATATTGCTTTTGAAAATACTTCTTTAAAAATCTACCCAAATCCTACTTTTGAAATGCTTGTTGGAAAACAATTAATTTCACAGGTATAAAATAGACCTAGGTGTCTTCTATTTTTAATTTTAAAAATACTTGTTGAAATTCAACCTAAATCCTATCCAGCCAAGAACAAGTTTATTTCCCAAGTATGAATGGGGCCTAGGTGTTTTCCATCTGCCAAGCTGGACATCTCATTAATCAAACAAGGATGCCATCCACACCAGGGGATGGAAGAGCTCGATTGATACCAATTCCTCAACAAAAATGGGGTCAATGGGTGTCTGCTGTCATGTCAGCTTTTCTTGTGAATGAAAAACGCAGGACTGTGGGAGTCACGTCTGGGGGTTTTCATTAGGTCTGTTTTCATCAGCTCGAGATTGCCAAATAACCCGCTATTTTAACTATCCCGATCGCAAGTTATCCAGCTAATTTGCGTTTTCATCAGACCGCAGTTGCAATGAACGGGATATTTGGTCAAGATAATCATCCAAAGATACCTTGGGCTAGTTTGCAAAATATCCTGCTATTTATCCGGTGCGTTTTCACCAGCCCGAAGATTCGCACTATGCCCGAAATGCCGAGCAAAATATCTCGAGCTAGTTTCTCGAGCTCGAGTTTTGAGGTCGAGTCTCGAGCTGATAAGATGCAATTTCTTAATTCTGGCTTGTTTCCCAAATCAGAAATAGCGGGTTATTTAGCAAACTCGAGCTAATGAAAACATACCCATTTACTCAGGTCTCTGCCATTTTGTAATCTCTCTCTTCATCGTAAAAGAAAGGGGAGGGGCTACGACCAATTGTCAGTTTTCCTTGTGAATGGAATGCCCAGGACTGCTAAGGGAGGGGGGTCACATTTTAGAAGCCTTAATTCTTTTGTAGTTGTATGAAGGTCTCTCTCATTGTGGTCTTTCAATTCACAAATGAGTAACGCGTCCTTTTTTTTCTCTATAAGTATAAAGGCAGAGGGGAACCCTACTCTCTTCTCAGCTTTTATTGACAAAGAAAACTTCAGGATAGACAGAGGAGGTTGGCATTCATAATAGGAATTCTCCATTACTCAATGCTCAGTAGCTAAAAAGAAAATAGGTCCTGCCAACATTGCTTTCAAACTGGATAGTTAATTAAGGTGTCAAATTCTCTTTTGGAGGGAAAAGAAAATTCCAGCTAGTAGACTTTTGATAGATACCATCCTTCAAGCTCAACAACAAATATGAGGTTAATGGGCATCTGCTATTTTGTCAGCATTTCTTGTGAATACAAAAACCTCACACCATGGGAGTCATGGTTGGGGGCATTCATATGTAGCTAAATGAAGTCTCTACCATTGTGGTATCTGATTCTTAATCAGAAAAGGGTAGTGGGGTTTATAATGTCAGCATTTCTTGTCAAGAAAATACCCAGTAATGGGAAGGGAGGGGGTTCATGTAGAAGCTTACATGTAAGCTGTATGGAGGGGAAATCATTGCTGGTAAGCTTTGCTTCAGTTACCACCCCCCCCCCCCCCCCACCCCAACAACAAAAAATAATGGGCAAAACAATAGGTGTCTGGGTATCTTGTCAGCTTTTCTTGAGAATGAACAACTCATGGCTGAGGGAGTCACATTAGGTGGCCTTCATTGACTTATTTCTTAGTTGGCAACATGCAGTTCTCTATAATTGATATCTCTCAATTCCCAAAGGGAACATTGCCCTTCATTTATCTATCAACAACATAGGGACTTTCACTATCATCTCAGCTTTTCTTGTGAATGAAATACATGGTACTGTGTAAGTCACGTAAAGAGCCCCTCATTCTTTCATGACTAATTTCTTAGTCTAGCACCTCTCTAACAACGGTGTCTCCTTAATGAGTTACGTGCCCTTGGTTTCAGTTTTTCTTCTGCTGATGACCTCTATCACTTCAGTTTCCAAATTGAAGTTTGTTTCATCCTTATTTCTATATCCAATAGGAAACCAGAATTCTGCCTGCTTTTAAATCCGTTTTTCAGACAATAATAATTCATTCTCATTGAGCGCTATTACAGAAAAACTAATCAGAGGGCTATTACAACAGAAAAGAAACAGAAATGATGACTAGAAAACAGTGGGCGTCACGTTATAGTCTTCATTACTCATTCTTAATAAGCTTCAAGAAGTTTACTGCTGGGATTGTCTCCCCCAAAAAGGTAGTGCTTTATCTATTTCTCCTGGGGTATGGAGAATGGGGTGACGGTACACTTCTCTCTGCCCACTTCTGTCTCCCAAGTGGCCGGGTTATAATTATTGGGTCAATGTTTAAAGTATTTATCGTAGATGAATTCTAAAGTGTCTGATACGGTCAAATAAGTAAAATCGTTTGCTTAAATCTTGGTGTGATATATACATGTATGAAAATAGAATGCCATAAAAGATTGTTAATTCTTGCAACGTCATGATGAAATCTTTGATTAATGTCTGTTTGAAGCCAGATAGGCATTATATAGCACTGTGTCAAAGTGTATGAGGTAATGCATATAATTTAACGTCCTTCTGTCTCCAAACAAACTGTATGCAGTGCTAGAGTGTAATTTCATATCAATTCATTTTGAGGGGCCCATTGAAAAATGAAACATATTGGCCCTTTTGGGGCTAATTATTCATAAGATAATTCTAAAATGCTGGCTTAACATGCTCCCTTAAGAATAATTTTTTTTTTTTTTTCAATTTAGTCTACCTTCACTGCCATATATATTTACACAAGAGGAAAACCTATACAGAGAACTATAGTATTGCTCTAGGATTACCATGTATTTACCCATCACTCAGCTTACATTTATTTGGGCTGGAGTTCATATGATAGGGTAGCTCTGAGGAGGTGCGAGAAGAAGAGTTATGCCGGTCACGCTTCACAGTGATGACACCCACACAGACAAGATCTCCGCTCACATATGGTGAAAAACAGCCATAGAAAATCTTCAAAAATCCAGTGATTGTATAGTTACTTCATCAAGGCATTTTATCTACATTGCCTCTCTCCACCCAGGCGTTAAAGGAGTACCCTAATAGGATGCAAATGTCATTGTTCTGCTAGTCACACTTCATTAATGACACGCCCACACTGACAAGAACTCCTCTCACATATGTTAATGGCGAGAGTCCACTATATAAATCTTCTGATTCTAATAAGTTTTCTTAAAAGGGCATTTTTATCTATATTGCTTCTCTCCACCCATGTATTATTGGATTACCAGGTAGGATGAGAATGTTATTGGTCTGCTATAGTTGCGCTTCATTGATGACACCCACAAATTTGCCTATAGGTCCTCACACTTATGGCGAGAAGTACACTGTAGTATACGGTGCGAATATCGACATCCACATCAGACACAAAGCCAAAGAAATCTGACAAATAAATGACTTTATATAATATTTTATGTCTTGAGGGAATTTTATCTATTTAGCTGCTTTCTATTCAGGTGAAACAAATATGTGATGATCATTATCATGATGGTCGAGCTACACAGTGATTACACACACATTGGCCATGACAAAAAAATTGAAAAACAGGACCTTTAGGAGGAATTGTAGGAAATGTATCTACCGTGGCAGGATAATTGGTCCCCCCCCCCCCCCCCCCCCCTCCTGGTTAAAAATGGTCTAGTAACAAATCTCTCTTTTTCATATGAGTACTAGTAATTGATTCTTTTGCTGAAGCTGTGGCTGTATAGCAAATTGTCAAAAAATGAAGTCATACTACTTTAATGTTATTGAATCATTTACCTCAAGACTGCTAAATAGGAAGGGGGAAATAACTGATTAGACTTGAGGGTAAATTGGAAATTTGTAATCACTGCATGTTCCAGCTCCCCACAGTATGACGCCCGGACCTGAGCAGACCCATTTCGTGGAACAGCTTCAATATTCTGTCAGTGAACTTACAATGTTTTACCATACACCCATCTGGAGGGTATCAACATCCCACAGAGAACCTACAACACTTTTGACATGAGTACTATACACATGTCTATACACATGTCGGCTGGTCCACAAGAAGGCTGTTACTGCAATTGACAATACACAGCTTTTAAGGCCTAAGTTCTTGCGAGTAGCAGATGATTGTATATTTCTCTTTTCAGGGCTTAAAAAGGTCCAATTAGCAAAAATGATTTTGCTCTGCAAGTTTGTAGTTCTATGACTGTAAACTTAAGTGGTAGATGAAATGTGTATGAGCAAGGCTACAGTATCGGGAAAGGGTGTGGGAGGGGATTGTATTATGTTATCTTCATATTCCTCTTCCCTACTGAGCTTTCTCAGTAGGGCCATGTAACTGCATTATAAAAATGGAAATTACACTTTCAACAGCTATAGATTATGCAAGGGTACCGCTCGCTGAAAATAAAATCTCTCTCCCCCTTTCTTTCTCTCGAGTCTCTCCCTCTCTCTCTCCCTCCCTCCCTCCCTCCCTCCCTCCCTCCCTCCCTCCCTCTCCCTCCCTCCCTCCCTCCCTCCCTCCCTCCCTCCCTCCCTCCCTCCCTCCCTCCCTCCCTCCCTCCCTCCCTCCCTCCCTCCCTCCCTCCCTCCCTCCCTCTCTCCCTCTCTCCCTCTCTCCCTCTCTCCCTCCATCCCTCACTACCTCCCTCCCTCTTCTCTCCTCTCCTCCTTGCTTTCTCTTATCACCCCTATGTTATCATGTCAAGTTGGATTGCTGATCATATCACTATAAGTAATACGCTAAGGCTCCGCGGGGGGCGCGACGTCTCCGCCAGCCTTTGTAGTCTATTGTTTTTTAATGAGATCGCCGACCCAAGTTGGTGCAGCTATCTCCTCCTGAACCCTCCCCTCGGGGTACCCGTGCCCGGTGCCGTCGTCCGCGGGAGAGTCTACTCTAGCGAATTGGCTATACTCCGCCCGAGGTCCTCCTCCGTGTCGACGTCCAGGGCGAAAACAGACGCGGCATGCATAATGCATGATATGCGTGACGACAGAGATACCTCATGGATATTCAACATAACATCCGTAGACACACGACCGATGACCATCCACTCACATTAAGTTGCGTATTAAATGCACGCTGAATGGGTATGACTTACCCCGTGTTGGGTATCTTCCTATATGATATTCTCTATATAGACCGCGCCGTCGATCACACTCATTTCTTTGCAGTTCTCAAAGAGACTCACAACAAATGACCAACCACTCACATTATGTTGCGTATTAAATGCTCTATGCAAAGGGCGGGATCACCGAGAGTAAAGCGTCTTGCTATAGGGTTTGCTTTGTACTAGCTGCGCTGCACGAGCCAGAGCTGATACACGGGGCTAATTCCCGTCGACGTCCAAACTTAGAGACCTATTTCCATCATGATTGCCGCGATTTTGATATAGTTTTCGTGAATGGAGGTATGAAATCAAAGCTTATTTTGTGATTATTACGGACATGTATACTGACTTTTGATTATCATTTTCTAAAGGAAAGTTTTCAAGAGAAAACCATTGGACTGACAGTTCAGTCGCAAACTGCCTTCAATCAACACGCAGTGCAGTGTGAGTGAGTTGAGATGAGCTTGCAGGAAGCTCCAACACACCGGGACCGCGCGCCGCAGGCGTCCGACGCCTGCGGCGCCGGTGTTGAGCTTCCTGCAAGCTCATCTCAACTCATTTGACACTTTGAATTTGTTATCTGTTGGTTTGCATCATTATTGCCGCGATTTCAATATAGTTTCGTGAATAGATTTACGTAACCTGAGCTTAGAATTAGTAAAAATATAATGTCTACGTTTTTAAACGACTGTCTGATTTTCTTGTGAAAATTTTACTTTGAAAAATGATTATCGAAATTCATGGTCAGAAATAATCACAATCTAGGTTCATTATGTTACAGTTCTTGCATCAAATCAATGCATGAAAACTTAGTTATTGAACTAGAAAAATGTTCTTTTTTTTTTAAATAGGCAATTATGAAGTAGGAAGCCTGAAACCTTAGCCTACTAAACAAATCTCAACAAAGTGTAGGCCTATCCTTTTATGAATTAATGAAAAAGTAGCCCCAGAAAAAGAGCCCCCGAAAGTTGAAAAAGTAGCCCCCGAAAATTTCCCAAAAATTTGAAATGGAGCCTCCGAAATGAAAAACTTAATTTTTTGCCTTCGCCCCCCTCTAGAATCCCTCGGATTTCCGCGGGTCCTGAGTTGAGTGTATATATAATATAGGGGTGGGGTCCACGGGTTTCAAGGGGCCATAAACCCCCAAGAGCTCGGGGGTTATATTCTTCAAAGTTGGGGGGGGGGGGGAGAGATCAGATCGCAGCGGGTTGAGTGTATATATAATATAGGCGTGGGGTCCACGGGTTTCAAGGGGCCATAAACCCCCGAAAGCTCGGGGGGTTTAGGCATTTAATTAGGGTCAGATGAGCATATTTTTAATACTTTATTTGTGATACTTGCGAGTCACTAATTGGCGTGGGGTCAATACGTAGAGTTGCGTAGTGTTGCGGACCAACTACGCTGGCCTACGTTACTATATGTTGAGGGACGAAAAGGGGTACGCAAGATGAACGAAAACAATTCAACATGTTTAATTTTTTTCGCGTACTTTCGGAGTAGAAATTTGACGCAGAAAGTACGCCTTTTTACGCAACACTACGCTACATGCCTACGCAACAGTACGCTACCCTACGCCAGATCGACAAAGCAGTAAAAGCTTTCCACACTACGGAAGTTCCAGTGGCTTAAAGAATAACTACCGGTACAGTTGGATCGTTTTTTTTTTATTTTTTTATATAAGGCCAAATTAAAAAAAAAACATGTTTGGCGTCCTGTTTTTTCGAAAAATGGGAAGGAGGAGGCCCTTTTTTTTTCTTTCAAAATGGCCGCTCGGTACATTTTCCCTGACATTCGGACTATTTTTCAAGATGGCGGCCGACAATTTTTTTTTTTTCTTTTTTAAAATCAGAAATACATTTTAGCAGTGCTTTTCATGTTTTTTTTCTTCAAAAAAAAAAAAAAAAAAAAAAATAGGAGGCGGCCCCCAAAAAGCGGGCGGGGACGCAAAACATTTTTTTAATGGCCTGAATGGCAAATAAAGTTCTTGGTGGTTTTAATTTAGACAGTCTCTATATATCTATTTACACCCCCCGCCCCCCTCTAGAATCCCGCGGATTTCCGCGGGTCCAGCTAGTTTTGCTAAGTATAGTATACTGTGATATAGATGGATGGATAGATAGATAGATAAACAGATGGATGGATAGATAGATTTATAATCCACATACTAAGAATCTTGCTCTACGATTGGTCAAAAGTAAATCATGTGATGAAAGATAGTTCGCCCATTATTGATGGGAGAAGCAAAATGTTTGTTACACTGTGTAGATAGTACTACTATCTACACAGTGCAACATCCTTTCACTGAAGATAGAGGTACTATCTACACAGGGCAACGCACTTTCACTGAAGATTATCCAAAAGCGCACTAAAACAGGCATAATTAAGCGTGCATTACCAATGAGCGCAATTCAAGAAAACTCATGCGCGCACCGTACCCTCAAGTGGTTGGGTTAAACTTAAACTTTTTTGGTGTGAATTCGGGCCTAGGTGTCTTTTATGTAGATGAATACACGTCCTTTTCTTTTTGTATTTAAATTGTTTTAGATGTGGAATATAAAGCAAATAATCACCTTTTGGTTTCAGGCGATGTCAAACTATCACTTCCTCGTCGATCTGAATGTATACGCTATCTTTCCTCAGCTTCGCTTCGGAAAGATAGCTACACCCAGATCGCCTCGGAAGTGATAGTTTGTCCCATCACCTTCACCAACGGTAATTATTTGCTTAATATAAACAGATAGATAGATAGATAGTAGATGAGAGATATAGATGGACAGATAGATAGATAGACAGATAGATAATTAATTTTGTTCAATTAAAAGTGTCATTGAATATTTGATAGCTGTTCAGAGTGTTAACATTAGAATATATAACTTAAAATTTAAGAAAATGACCAGAGACAATGATCTTCTAAGGGAGAGTAATCAAAAAGACCTGTTCAAACATATACCATTTTTTTCTGCACATCCATAACGCTTGCCATATTTAACCACGAGGAGTCATGCAATCAATACTTTTTCTAATGAAATACAATAAATCAAAACAGGTGGGCAGCTCTGCAACAAACCCTCCTGAAAAAACATTCCTGATGTATAATAGATAATTTGCTTGAAGCCAGAAGGGCATTAAAGGGATCGTGTAACAATGTTAAATCTGAGATACACGGCCCTACGTGTTATCAGTATCTGTGATATGGTGTAATATTGAAGCCCTAACAAAATTGCGCTTCAAAATGATCAAGAATTGCCTCAAAAAAGTAAAAATCTTTGACTGACCGGTTTTACCATACTCGTTTTCCCCAATAGACTGTAGTGTTATGAAAACCGTCAGGCGAACGGTTTTCAAAATTTGTAATTCCAATCATAAATATCTTGATAATCAGACAGGCGATCGGCTTGTAAAAGTCATGGGGTTCCTTT
>JAVYIG010017831.1:0-24024 GCA_035222895.1 Strongylocentrotus droebachiensis | reverse complement strand
GCCGTACTCATAAATTCAACATTAGTGACACTTGAAGAAAAATGTTTTAAAATTGACACATTATTTATTGCATTTAATTCTGAGAAGAGAATGTTTCTTAAAGTTAAATATGTGCTCTATTTCGAATGGTAAGTAAGTTCAACCTTTTATGCAATCATAAATCAGTTTCTTTTGTAACTACAATATTTCTGGTTTCATCAATACAAAGCTGAAAGCATCTTAATTATTAGATGAATCTTTTAACTCATTCTCAAATTTGAATTCCATCCCACCTACCTAAAAATTAAATGATTAAGGGCTGTCAACTGCCAGAACTACATAAATCAAAGAAAGCCAAACAAAGTAAGACCTTTAACAACATATTTTTGTTACATTTGTAAATTTTGTATCATCAGGGAAATTATGAATGTGTAAATATCCAAACAGACTGAATTGCAAATTTTATACCTGTGTGATGAAATTTAATGTTTAAATTGATGATAGTATATGTGGAAATGCCTAATTGTGCATAGGACAACACAAATTTGTAATAAATAACCTTATACACAAATGTGACCGAAAAACAAGATCAAAATCACTCTAGGTCAATCATCATCAGCATTATGTTTCTTTACTGATTTGTTAATCAAAACAACCCTCTCAACCCCTTGAAGAGGTTACATAAAAGTGTGTGTTTCCTTGCTCTCCAGGGCACTACGAAGTGGCTAATCCTTGAGCATAATCACTCCACATCTTCTCAAGATGTCATTGACATGAGTGAAGTGGGCATAGCCTGAGGAGTGTACATTGAGGCAGGATGCAGAACTCCACTCACAGATGACTGACATGTGATTTACCTGTCAGTGAAGTTGTTCTATGTACTTCTGTGTAATACGAGATGCTTAATGCCCTGCAAGGATTATACACTCAGAAATTTGGTATAAATTATCAAAGGTAATCTCAAGTTTTGGGCTGTTTCATTAAACTCGTTATCAATAACAAGAGACAATAATTATTATAAGCTACAGAAACCCTTATTAATATATTCAAGGTTAGTATTATCTGGCACATGATTCTGATAGTGACTGTGTGATAGTTGCATAATGAGCAAAGAAAGATAAGGAAATAAAGCAATTTACCCTGACCCATGTGTGTGTAACCAAAGATCTTGTAATGTTTTTCACTATTAAAATGAAATGTTAAGCAATGTTTTGTAAGTTTTCACGTTAAAAAAACCCAACTGCTCACTAATTCTGTTAATCAGTATTAATAATATTTTGCAATGAATTACTTCCCGGGTAAACAATTTAAAACAGGTTCTCTCAAAATGTAATTCTATTATCAGAGCTATGATAATGAGCTCAAATGTAGACTCAAATACACAAAGAAAATGACATCTTCGTCTAACTCTTTACAAAATAATTGTACTTTTCTATGAAAAATATTTGCTCCAGGCTATATTTTGTTAAAAGTATTGGGTTAGAATTACGATTAACCAGCTGAATACTGAATTATCCCATTCCAATAGCCGTAACACAGGGACCTCCATGTTCCAGGAAGCAAAGGGTTAAAATCCAGTTTTAGGTTAGAGTTAGGTTATAATAATCATAATAATAATCTGGATTTGTATAGCCCTTGATACTGAATACCATCTGTATGCTCTTTACAGATATCATTACCCCGGTCATTGGATTCATTCACGCACAATGTGCACCATTTCCACTCCCTGGGGAGTTTTTCTACCATTTGGTCACTGTAAGGGCATAGGCAATTACTAACACAGATGCTTTTGTCATCCTAGCGGCTCCCCATTGCTCTCTTGGGTATTGAGTGGCAAATTTAGATTAATGCCTTGCCAAAGGACATGAGTGTTGTGTCTGGGATTGAACCACGACCTCTGAATTTCAAGTCAAGTGCTTAAAACACTCGACTACGACACTTCTATGCTAAAAGAGTTTACTCCACAGCTGAAGGTAGAAATTCAGTTACTTCAGGGTGCGACTGCACACAACAAATGTCACCAGAGCACTGTGTACATGTGCTGTAGAACTCGCAGCAGACAATCTTACAAACCCCTAATACCCGGCAGCTATATCACTCATGATTAGCCTAATGCTTTTAAGTGCCTGCATGAACATGACATAAACATATCCACTATCTTTTTCAGCCTATATCAATTGGAGTGATGTATATTTTGCCAGGTGTGCGCATGCCGACTGAAAATAACATCAAAACAATGCCCCGGTCCGTAGGAGGCTACATGTAGGTTGCATTAAAAGAAGTGTCACAGAATTGCAGGGTAAAAAAAATACCCTTTTTCCTTCACAATAGCCTATTTTGTATTTTTAGTGGAAAAATGAGCTTTTCTGAAGATTCTTTATATTTTGTGTTTGCTTGTTTAGTCGATTGAAAGGCTTTGTTTCATGAAAAGTTAGAATCATTTTAATCTCCCCTAATTTAATTGCCTCTCCTTTTTACTATAAACAGCTACAATCAATTGAAAATCCCCTAATCTAATTGTATCTTCTTGATATTAATCATCTCTCCTTCAAATAACCATAATTTTGCTTTAAACAGTAACTTATGATGAATCGCATGATAAGATACAAATAATTCCAGCAAGATTGGAGATAAAACTTAGATTTTTCTGATCGATTCTATACTGATGTTTATGTTACAGGGCCCAGGTGTGATGAAAAAAAATCCCCACATCTTCAGAGCATGGCTACAATACATTTCCTAGTGTCAAATGAACTTTTTCGAAGAATTCACTTGTCAATTGGCAATATTTTGAGCAAAAATCCATGTACAGAGACATGTACACCCAAAGATTTGGCAGCTTATGAGTTAATGTCTTTGTGGTTTAGGAGCAACAAATTGTCTCTGAATCTGAAAAAAACTAATTATATCCATTTTCAAAGCAGGAAAAATGCAACTGATAAACCTATACCTGAAATAGTCTTGGATGGTGAATATTTGGAGAAAAAACAAAATACTAAATTTCTTGGAACTATCATCAATGAAAATCTGAAATGGAGTGATCATGTACATTACGTTTCAAAGAGAGTGTCACGCACTGTTGGTTTACTGTATAAGTTAAAACATTATGTGCCTTTGAATATTCTATATATGCTATACAATTCCTTGATTCTTCCTTACATGTCTTATTGCAATATACTGTGGGCAGACTCAAAAGTATATACTGATAAAATGCTACTTTTACAAAAGAAAGCGATTCGTGTGTGTACCAATGCTGGATATCGCGATCACACTGATCCCCTATTCGCGAGGTTAAAAACTCTGAAAGTAACTGATATTAACTTTTTACAAAAAGCACTGTTCATGTTCCGTCTATATAATGATTCCCTACCTTCCCACTTCCCACCAATGTTTTGTTTGAATAGAAATATTCATACATACCCAACCAGACAATCAAATAAATACCATTTATGTAATCCTAAAACAACAATGGCTATGAAATCTATAAGACATTCTGGTCCGGATATTTGGAACTCACTGTCCGTTGACATCCGTAACTTGAAGTCAGTATATACTTTCAAGAAAAGTGTGAAATCAATTTTATTGAGCAAATATTGACAAATCTCTTAAATTAACACATGATATTATATATGTTTGTCAGCATTTCCTTGATATAGCAGGAAAATCCCCCTCCCATGCACCCTCTATCCCATTTTTTTTTTTTGGTTGCAAGTCACTGTTTATTTTTTGTTATTTTCCCCCAATTATGTTTTGTAATTTACTTTACTTTATAATCGTTATGATTTTAAATGTTTCTGGGCTGCAAGCGTATCAAGCTGTCACGCTTAGGCTGTAGCCCTTCTGTATCATCACCTCTTCGAGCGTATGTATCTATGATTTACTGAATGTGAAAATGTAATTTAACTTATGTTTTATACTCATGTAAAGACATTGTCACATTATTGTTATAACCTATGATGATTCAGTAACCAATAAATATTTCAACTATTTCAACTATTTCAACTATTTCAACTATTAATGTCCCAAATATGTCCCTAATGATTCGTCAAATTATCAACATACCTTTAACTCAATGGTTTAGTCAATCTGCCCTAGTGCCCTTTAAATTTAGTTGATACATCTTCAAAAGCTACTCATTGCAAGAGCTCCAATTGTGTATTCTGAAATAAATAATGTATTTGTCTGTTTCCTATGATGAAAATAAATTGTTTGTATGATAGAATGTGAAGAAGTAGTAGAATGGTTGTATTAGAACAACCGCAAAATGGTAGCCCGAGAGCTAAATTACATTGCAAGTTTCACAAGCTCAGTTTTAAAAAGCATTTCAACAAAACTTAGATATAGACAAGTACAAATAATACACAGTAAAATAGATCACAACTTATTACATATTCCAAACTTGCAAACAAATTGATGATACAAATAGAATAGATTCGCCATTATTATAATTTTTGTGATCATTGTTAAATGAGGAATATTCATATTTTAAATAGAAATTGAGGCTGATTAATTAAGATTATGACAAGTAAATACTGAAGATTTGTTTGATTTTGAACCGTAATAAAATGCAAATTGAATGTCTATCAAATAGATTTACAAGTTGGGTCTACCTTTAAAAGTAAAAGAGCAGATGCTGTGTGGTCTACAACCTTAATGAGATATGTGCAAGGTGACGTGGTATGGGTGTGATGTTAGTGCATTCACACGATGTGGTTAGGAGGGTGCTATAGCAGGAGCGACGGGAATTGTGATAGGGTGTGGATGGAGGGGGTAGGGAAATACCCCAGGGGGGGGGATGCAGTGTAGCAGGGGGTTATACTAAGAGTAAGGAGTTGTGATGGAGAGTGGGAGGGGTGAGGGAGGGGTGATGGAGTGTAGGAGGGGGTGATGCCCAAGGGGGGGGGATAATACAGAGTGTCATGGTGGTATACCAAGGGGAGCAGAGATGGGGTGTGGAAAAGGGTACAGCATAAGAGAAGGGGGTGCAGAGTAGCAAGAGAGTAACAACAAAAAGCATGACAAACTGTGATGAGGTGTAACAGGGAATGACACCCAGCAGGGGATATGGAGTAGCAGGGTGGTATACAAAAACCAATGGGTGCTTAGATCGAGTCTTGGCAGAGGTTAGATACTACAAAGAAAAGAGGAAGGCTGTAAGGGTACAGTAACCAAAATGGGTTACTAATTTGGGGCCAAGAGGAACTGCAAATAGAGGGTGACATGAGAGGGGGTCCATCCCCAAGTTGAGGGATCAAAACTGTTCTAATGTGGCTACAGGATAGATAGTGTAATAGTGATGGCAAGTGGATGTAGTATGGGAGGGTACATCTATAATCTATATACCCACCGGAGCAACATCCCAGACAATCTGTCATCAGCAGTAGATTGGAATATGGTAAAACTAACCTTTGGGGAGAAAGGGGAGGTACATGGTATACCAGTGGTAGAAAGAGTACATGTCATATGCTATGAAGGGGTGTATGCTACCAGAGGTAAGAGGTGAGAGATAAAGGCAGTTCTAGTTTGGATAGATAGTGGAATAGTGATACAGCAAGTAGATGTAGTATGGGAGGGTACCAGTAAACCTATATTATCAATATCACAGACAGTCTGTTATCAGCATGAGATAGGAAGATAGTATCGCTAAGCTTTGAAGCTTTGGTTTACCGCCAGACAAGAGGGCTGTGGAAACAACATGATAAACAGGGAGAACAGCATTTTGTTTGGGTAGAAGGGAAAGTGGTATACCATCAGTTCGGCGATACATGATATGTTTTGGTAGGGGGTATGATATATACAAAGGACAAGATATAGAGATTGTATTTGTTTAGAAGGCAATATACCAATACCAAGATAACGTGGCTGAATATCTCATCTGTTTGGAACCAGAAGGGCATTAACTCATACACATTAACTCATACACATTAACTCATACACATTAACTCATACACATTAACTCATACACATTAACTCATACACATTAACTCATACACATTAACTCATACACATTAACTCATACACATTAACTCATACACATTAACTCATGTATATTAACACAGAGTTTAACATCCTTCTGGCTCCGACGAGACGCACCAACAGGACATGATCAAAGACATTCTGTAATCAGGGGTAGATAGGAAGTTGGTGTAAATATAAAGTAGTTCTGCTAAGAGGACTAAGATAAGGGGGGTGTTTCACAAAGATCCTGAGTTGAACTTATCTCTAAGTTTGACTTAGCAATTATTGAAAGCTGTAAGCATCTTTGAAAATATTTTTTTAAAGTTATTTTAAAAAGCATAAAACGTTTATTAAAATCATTCATATTTTCTATTATCAAGGAGATTTCATGTTCTTGATGTGGAATTCATGATAAGTCTAAAATACTTTAATTTTTGCTTTTGAATAAGGCTACAAATGGCTCTACCTAATTTTTAAGTCCAACTTAGAGATAAAGAGATAAGTTCAACTTAAGATCTTTGTAAAACACCCCCTTAGCGGGAAGGGTACAATGCCCAGGGGGGAATACACAGTATTTGAGGGGGAGTTGAATTTTTGCTTTTGAATAAGGCTACAAATGGCTCTACCTAATTTTTAAGTCCAACTTAGAGATAAAGAGATAAGTTCAACTTAAGATCTTTGTAAAACACCCCCTTAGCGGGAAGGGTACAATGCCCAGGGGGGAATACACAGTATTTGAGGGGGAGAATTGGAGGTGGTATGGTATAAGAGGAGGTGACGTGGTGTAGTGGTTCAATCACTTGACTCTCAATCTGAGGTTTGAGGGTTCAAATCCTGGCTTGACACTATCATTCTTTGGCAAGACAATTCAGCCTCATTTGCCACTCCTCATCCAGATGTACATGGATACCCGCTAATTGCTGGGGTAGTAAATATTGCAAGGCTCTCAGAAAGAACAGCACTGATGCTGAGGAGGATTCATTGGGTAAACAAAATTATTATTATTATCATCAAAGATGGTCGGCTGCATCACCAATGGGAGTGTGATGTGGTATAACACCCAAGAGGGGTATCCACATGGGGATGTTATACCTCAGAAGCATTGAAGGCGTGGCGTGGTCAGGAGCGGCACGATGGAACTCACCCCCAAGGGGAGGGGGAGGGGTGTGACACGAGAGCACTGACATAGCACTAAAACTAAAACCACTGAGCAAATGCTGGGAAGGGGGAAGGGGCATATTAGAGGTGGTTTTTCTATATATATCTTTAAGTTACCTATATCCAAGTATTTACAGGATTGCTTTTTATTCCCTATCAAATTTCTTAGACTTAAATATTAAGATGAAAAACAATTATGAATAGCTGAAATATTGCCTCCTTCTTATGAACTACAATATGCCTTACTGTTAAAAAGCAAATAACAATCAAACTGCATGCGCTACACAAGAGTGTTTGCTTTTCCACAATTTTTTGAAATTCCTATCACATCTTTAGACAGCTCATTTCAAGTATTACTTTCTTCAACAGTGATTCCTTCTATATCTATAAGTAACCTATATCCAAATATTTACAGTATTACTTTTTATTTCCTGTATTAAAAATCTCTAATAAATGTGACACTTGCCATCGGTGCACATGGCCCTTTTAAAAACCAATCATTCAAGACATAAACAGGCGCATGCTTCTGTATTAATTATGAGACTGCAAGCAGTAAGTGGGTTTTGATTTATGGGAATGTTGCAGATGGAACCCAGCCCTGTTCGGACTAGCCAAATTCATTGTATAGCTGTACAAAAACTGTAAAGCTACGCGATAAGTGACAACTTCTTTTTACTGATGTTTTACACTAATGTAACAAATTGTATAGCAAAACAGAGATTTGAGCAATATCTTCGATTAAAAAGTTGATAAAGAATCAAGGTTTATTCTAATACAAAGGTGTTATTGTATTAATCATAGAACTGGGCAGTGTTTATCGTGAGCACGTACTGATGAGTAGCATGGGATGGCAATTGATCTTTTAAAAACTGGTTTCCTTATACGATACTTCTTCACACCATACTTTTCTCTTCATTTTAATAGCTATGTTGATGATGTCCCGCCATAGTTTAACACTTTAAGTTCAATTCTTAATTCTTAAACAATGATTCACTATAACACCGAAGCGAGTTCACACGGGACCAAACAGCAAGCGTTCACAGTTTGACGCCACATAACTTTAAGTAAGGAACCTCTGCAACCTGTTATCAAGTTAACCATAAGATTGCTCATGGCTTATAATTTTTTTAAGTAAGCTTATAGTTTTGTAACCCCAAGAGCTTCTGCACGGTCCTTGACTGCAAGATAAGCTCATAGTTTACAACTTAATTCAATTTATTAATTTCATATACCGTAATACAAAGATATAATACATAATAAAATTATGCTATAAAATCGCATTAAAAAAGCCAACGGCCTGCAAAAACGCAGTGATTCCCCTAACAATCATGATAATGAAACATCACATACAGAATACAAGCAAAAATCTAATAAAACATACTCTTGTGTGAACACAACTTTATGTTTCTTCATACACGTTTTGTATAAACTTCCTCCAGTGTGAACAGGCTATAAAAGATCACAAGTATGGAGCAGGAAATAATTCACCAACACCAAAGCAGGTTCACACGGGACCCCAAAAAAGGACAACATGAAACAGTCCCTTATGTGAACCCATCTTATGTTTCATCCTTTATACAGGTTTTGTATAAACGTTCTCCAGTGTGAACATACTATATAAATCACGAGTATGGAGCAGGAAATAATACTTGAGACAAGCTCCCCTTGTCTGGTCCAAGTGTCAGAATTCATGAATCCTGATAAGACGGGGATAAGTCTGATGATGAGTTCACAAATATGTTTTGATGTTGAGATACTTCTTCAGTCCTGATAGACTGGTGAAGAAGTTATGGCACGTGATCAGAATTCATGAGATCTGTAGTTTTTGTTTAGTCTCGGGAACATGGTGCTCAAAAGGAACGGTTAGAAATCATTCATGATCTGTATATTTGATTATCCATTGAATTTGTATCTAATATATGATTATGCAGCAGGAAATATACACAGAGATATAAAGATAAAGATAAAGATATATACAGCGGGAGAGAAGAGGAAGAGACAGGCAGAGAAAGAGAGACAGGCAGAGAGAGAAAAAAAATCTTAAAGACCCGAGCATGATATATGGATGAAAAATGGGGAAATTGAGACATAGAAATATGAAGGAGGCGAGAGACTACTGAGAGAGGAAATAGAGATGAGTGAGAGCTCTGGAGAGAGAAAGAGGGGGATGGAGAGGGAGAGGGAGAGAGCGAGAGGGAGGGGCAGACGGAGGAAAAAATGGATGGGATATGGAGAAATAGAGCAAAAGAAAGATGAAGGAAAAGAGACAAACTAGTAACAAAGGACATGGAGATGAGTGAGAGAGAGAGAAAGAGAGAGAGAGAGAGGGGGGAGGGTTGGAGAGGGAGAAAGAGATATAGAGGGGGACCAGAAGGAGAAGCAAACACAATGACAGAGAAAAGGAGAGATGTATTAAGTACCAGGAATTAAAAAGGCTTTTAGAAGAGATATAGACAGAAAGAAGAACAAGAGAGAAGAAGCTAAATAAAGTGAGAGAAGGAAAGAGAAAGGGGGAGAGAGAGAGAGAGAGAGAGAGATGGACGGATGGATACAGATTGCTGGTGAGGGAGAGATAGGTGGTATAGAGAATTGTGGATAAGGAGAGAAAAAGCGAGAGGATGAGTAAACATATATCTTCATTAGTTTATTCGATGTGGTGCTATTATCGGACAGAACCAACTCCAGAGACGAGGATGATCTTGCGATAGTCGAACCCTTTGCAGATTGACCTTGCTATTGATTCTGAGATTGTAGTGCCAAGAAAGGGGCACCCAGCGCCCCGGGTGTATTGATAGGGGCCATGTTCACACAAGATTCCTTTAACTTAGAGTTAAGCTCGTGGTTTTAAACTTGTAAACCTTGTAGTTAAGGACTGTGCTGACGTACTCTTAGTTTTTAAACCGTTATAAATTTACTCGCATTTATAAACACCAAGCACTCTTCTGATAAGCAGGATAACTGTGAGTCGTCCCACAACGTTAAGTGCCATGTGTACACAATCAACATCGAGTTATGGCATTGACCAAAAGACTACTCATGGTTTATAAGTTCAACTTCAAGTAAACTCAAATGATTGAAACCGTGAGAGTGCATCAGCACGGTCCTAAACTACAAGATGATCTTGAAGTTAAAATTAAAACCAAGAACTACTAAACTTTGAGATTAAGGACTCTTGATTTTAATGCTACTGCATGTTGATAACTTCTATTCAAATTTCATTCATCTTCATTTATTTAATCAATGTTTAAGTGCTCATTTGCATATTAAAGAAGAAGAAGAACAACAAAATTTATAATGGGATGACATTGTATTATGCAATGACTACAGGGCCAAAAAATGTCAATATTTCCATTTTTTGTTTCCCTTGAAAAATGGGTCCTTTCATTGTATTTTTTTGGGGGGTAAGGTATGTATTTATTATGTAAATATGTTTTTAATGGAATAATAAATTTAAATTTAAATTTACCTGTGAACATAGCTAGTGTTGGAACGGAGGTAGCCGTGGGACAACACGGCCATCTCTTGGTATTACGGCTAACACCTGCCCAGAAGGCTCTAGGGATAGATGAGGGGGAAATTTGGTTGACATATTGGATTGTTCTGTGAAGGTGAACGCAATTAAAGGATGATTCTATTGGCAGCCTTGAAGTTGTTTCTTGAATGAAATGAAAAATGGGTCTTGAATTGATAGATATTTTGACGTATATCTGGTTAAAGGCCTTGTATTTTCTTACATACATGTACCTGTACATATGCAATATGGTATGATACATACAGTGAAATTTTGTTTTAAAAATGTATTATTGCTGATTTACTATTCCATCACATTTTTAATTAAGATCCTTATTTAAGAGAATGTCTAATTACCGGTACTTTCTTCAATTCCAGTCTTTCTTTCAATTCTTTTCTTTTTATATTTGCTTGATTTTGTGAAAGAATTTTTCTTTTTCTTTCTCAATCTGAATGTCTGGGTGAGTGGTTAGAAAGACAGTAAGGACCTTTTTTGGCATTTCTTTGCTGTATTTGACATATAATTGAGTAAAAAAGCTCCAGACAAAACTGCACTTGAAGAAATAACACAAATTAGCCCATGTTGGACTGCAGGAAATGCAGCAATCAACCACTGAACATGGTTTAGAAATACAGTCAATTCTGAAGTTGTTAACACTTCGAGAAGACAACTAAACTAATAATATGATGAGCTGAAAAAACAAAGTTCTGGCATTGCTTCTTCGTCTGATAAAACAAGCGAGTACTGAGGCCGTAAGTACAAGGAAAGAGAGGTCAACTTAGCTTCCTAGATATAAACCTCGGAAAGCTAGACCCCCCTCATGTAATTACCCCTTTTTATTGACAGCCAACCAAGGTTTGTGGCATCTTCTTTCCCCGATCAAATGAACGCACAAAAACCAGGTGCAAGTAGGGCCATTCCGCCGACACGCTCTATCAAAATAAGACAAATTAATTAAACACTAAGGTAAAGGGATGCTGCGAGGACATCTGTAAACATTAGCGGAAACACAACTGATTAGACGCGGGATGGAAACACAACACGGGCGGCTACGGTGACGCGTCAATAACGAACAAGAACGTACATCAAGAAAGCAGATGCCCACCGTTATATTAACTCTGCTCCTTTAATATATACAGTGGATTCGTGTAATGACTTTTAATCTTGTAGGCATTGATCATGCCTGAGGGGTACTAATTGCATGCATCGGCAGCGGACAAGTAGAGACACAAACTCAGTTGTCTCTGATCTCCAATCTTAGAAAAAATTCCTGGGCACGGAAACGTCTTGTCAAACGGTACTTTCGGTGTACTATCAATAGTTCATGTAAACATGGAGGAACAGTTGAATAATATTTTGATAGAGAGCGAAACACACTTCAGCTTTTAAAGCATCTTTCTTACCAACAGATAACTTTTACTTCTGAATCTCAACTATTTTTCAGTTGTCATTTTGATCTCAAATTTTACACAAATGCACAGCATACATCTGTATATATTGTCTAAAATACATGATGTAAAACCCACTTCAGTTATTGTCAGCTTTTTATTGATTGATTGGTGGAGTAATAATCATTATAACCATCAAGAAATATTTAGACTCAATTAACATCTCTGTTTTTATTACACTGCAAATTATTTCATCTGTAATAACAAAAAAAAATCATGCAATCGTTTTCTAAGATTAAAATAAAAAGATATTAAAGATTTCAAATGATACTGAAATTATCATGAACTAAATGAAATATTTTCATTTCTATATACATGTATATATATACATGTATATTACCGGTAACTCTGAATTCAAGTGTTAAAGAGAAGGTTGAGTTCTGGGAAGAGGTAAAAAATAATTTGTGAGCGTTATCATTCTTATTATGCAAGTGTGGAAGAACATCAGATAAGACATGTTCCCTGAAAAGCATGGCTCTTCAAATGCCTTCATATTCAAAATATGTCATGTAACATCGTAAAACTCCAGGGTAGGATTTTTACGCCACATGTTTGTGTAGTCCCACATACATCTTTCTGTGTACAGTGTTTGTAACTTTACCAAGACTTGGCCAAATTTCTTATCATTTTGATGATTCCAGAACCTTGCAATACACACAAATTCTTATATGCTAGATGATCAACCTTTTCTGGTCGATTCCAAACCGTTTCTTTCACAATGCAATCGCATGACCAGAACTCAACTTCATCTTTAAGTACAAAGTTTTGTTTGAATCCTTTTGCCGAGATACGACCTTCAATCCACTTGTCAATCTGTCCGGAGATGTCTTAGCTAATATCGGGTAACCAAATATTAGGCCTGACTAGTGAAATGCAAATCTATTGACGTTTCACTGTGCATTTCAACGTTAAGAAAAAAAGAGACTCATCTAAAAGTCAGCCAAGTCTTTTCATTTATTTACCCTCTAGTCTCTACATGGCATGGTTGTTCATTTGCTGTGTCAGGAAGTCATGTTCACACTCAAGTGTCCATCATCCACAGCAACGATTTAATGTACGATTTATACTCCTCAAACTCTCAATACAAGCTGAATTTTTGTTATGTCTACAGCATCTGATTCTGTGAACACATTATATAGAGTACATGTACAAGTGTATTTATCTCCCTCTACTGAAAAGCACATATATTGATGTTACACTGTGCATTACAACAAATTAAAGAAAAGGACAATATTATAATCTATAAATTCATCTGGGGATTCATTACATGTCCTGGTCTTTCATTAGAATGTATCAGGAAATAATTGCAAAGTGCAATCACACTATTAAAGCAGTCCATATCAACTGCAGCAAAGATTCAAGACAAATTTCATGCTTTTCTGTAATTAGTGCAACATGCTAAGATTTATCATGTAATAATGTGTATATGAAATGTGAACACATCAATGCATTGTTTAGAAGAGGAGCCCAGGCCGTGCCCCCCCCCCCCCCCCCCACCAAATTTGCACCCCATACTTACAAGTTTTCAAATCAAAAGACACCTGGAAATTTGATAACCTGAATTTTGTCTTTTGGTTGTAGGAGGTTTTTCAGAATTGTGCCACCCCCCCCCCCCCCCCTAATATATCTCTCTCCATCTCAATTTGTTCCACTTGATCGTTACCAAACCAGTACATGGGCATCGGTAGGATTGCTAACATCACGGAATGGGAGCCTAGAGAGTGCTAAATCTTCACAGACTGCCGAAGACTACCAATTCTCTATGGTTATGTTCACACAAATCCACCATTAAGTTTAGGAAACATCACCACGATCCACTATTAACAACGAGAGTTCACACGGAACCCCAAAAAGTTAACTACAGTCAAACCTGCTTTAGTGACCACCTGTCTACAAAGACCACATTTTTGTTTCCTTTGAAAATAGTTTCTCATTGAAACATGTACTAAAGGAACCTGTATACAAAGACCACTTTTTGTAATTTCCTTGGGCAGTTGCTATAGACAGGTTTGACTGTATTTATAAGCATTTGTTTTAACTGCAAGCTGACATAAACTCAAAGTAAATTGCGTCCACAGTCCACACGGAACATAATGTCAATTAATGACTCCATGCTGCATGTAGTTTTGGTGCTACCTTTAAGATCTGTTGTGGTTTGTTAAACTTCAAGTTAACTTTAAGTTTTGTAACCACAAGTGTGTACACATGTCTCTAACTACAAGATAACTTTGAAGTTTAAAACCATTACCTAAACTTAAAGTTAACGGACTGCATTGTCATGTGAACCTCACTTCTCTCTGGTTATTAGTTGGAGACCCAAAAAACAAACTACACCAACATGTGTATGTGAACTCAACCAAGAAATGATAACGGAAAACACTGTTCTGTCCCGTAAAGTTTGTGTGAACGATTCAATGTCAATCAACTGATCACGTTCTGCAAGATGCTGTTCTACATTGAGATGCCAGTAAAAGGATCAATAACCATCAAGAAAGAATTCCTGCAAACCGCCTTTCTAGATTTTAACCTCATAACATTAGAACATATACTTTCATTGATGATGATTTTCAGTTTAAACACTGCTATACATTACAAATGTGTGTGAATGGCCATGACTTTCTGAAAACATACAATATGATTAAACTGATGTTTATCTGGAATTATTGTCTACAAAACCAGATTCTACATGCTAAATGTGTACAAACAAAGGTCCATCAGATACAACTTCTGAATACCACTGACCTAGATTTTCAATCATGTTTGAATGGATGTCAATCTAAGATGATGTTCTTTGAAACATTACTCTAGATTTTCTACATGTACATTTAAAATGTATGTAACAGATAAAAATATTGCAATCGCTTTCAAAAAAAATCAACCCAAAGCAATTTTGATAGCTTTAATTGTGCATCACTCAATGAAATGTGCAAACATAACAATGACTTAAGACATAATCTGAACGAAAGTTCTGATATACAATAGGTTATTGAAATTATCTGTACATTGATTTTTTGAAATAGTTAAGATCGTGTTAGATGTCCATCCAGGATGATGGTCAGCAAAACGCTGTTCTATATGTTCTACAAAATGACATTGTGCACAACGCTCCTTTCAAGATTTAACATGTGTGTGAACGCGTGTCCATCGGGGGAGATCCGCCCGCATGCATTTGGGCAGGAAGTCAAAGACTGTACGGCAAGCAAACCGATTCCCTGGCCGGAGACGACTTCGACAGGAAAGCAAACTCGCAGGGAAGACACGAACGAATGATTGATTGGCCATTTTGCTTCCATGTTCTACAATTTACTCTTGGTATTTGTAAAGCCCGTTTGGGATTTGATGTTCACCAAGATGAAACAAGAGAGAAAGTGAAGGGCGTGTTCAGAGCAGAGTTTGACAATGAAGTTAGAAGTCTTCAAGGGAAAAGGCCAGGGGTGGATAAATGTAACACCATGCAGAGTTAGAAGGGCATATACGCTATCAAAAAGAATATAAGTTAATGCCACTCTGTTGAGGGCGGATCAAGTTTGACAATGGAGGTAGGGATCATCAAGGGTAAAGGCCAGGGGTGGATAAATGTTAGAAAGAAGACTATATGGATTTATAAATGAAATGATGTCAATCATAAAACGCTCATGCAGAGCTAGTAGGGCATCAATTATCTCTCTTAACAAGTATGAGTTACTGCCCTTCTGACTCTCAGCAGACAATATGTATAGAAGATAGTCACACTTTTTGCCCACTTTTCTAGAACATCACCTCTTTTCTCCTTTGCAAAGATTCTTGTAAAGATCTGTCCAATGAGACAAAGTCCGTTTATAAAATTAATCTTTACAGCCTTCCAATGATACCAAAGTCCTGGGTTTAAATATTACCTCAAAGAAGTTCTTATCCTCTTATTCATATGCAAGCTAGATTTGTATTTAGGGTTATATGTAGTAAGAAATTGCACCAAAAAGCCTATAGATTCAAATGTAACATTCACTTTCTACATGTACATGTATATTTGAAGACAATTGCTCTGAGTATATAAACTAATAATATTCCTTTGCCTTATTTGTTATTGCTCTAAGACTACATCTAGGTTATGACAACGTATTTGTTTTTCAAAAATACGCGCTTCGTAATATAAGCCAACACTCCAAAAAGCATATTTCTGTATCTACAATTCCTTCTTAGGCATCAGAATGCAATTGATTGCTGGATCACTAAAAGATTCCAGAAACATCTGCCTCTGACGCATATAGCTGGAATCGGCATTCAATATGTCAGTCATCGTTAAATCCTGCTTTAGCATTCTTTGAATCGGTCTCGCAGAAAGACTATTAGATGGAGGATTTCCCCCGCATTAGAACGCAGCAAGAAACAGCTGCGCGGGATTCGGCATAGCTACATGTACGCGAGGATGCAATTCTCCATCGCTGTTTGTCAGTGAGCTTCTCAGGATTTCCGATAGAATCACTTCTTCATATTAGAGGAAGCAGAAAAAAGAATGAATAATATATAAGTAATATCTACATGTATGTACAAGATAAAGTTTTATTCAAGTTGGGCAATCAAATTCTATGAATATATGATCCATGCCGTCTGTTTTCAAATCCTTTTACCCATGAATATGATCGAATGCTTGTAACTGTTCATCTTTTTTATATAAGAAATTGTTCCACAGATTTATATAAGGTACACATTGGACATGAGGGAATTGCATGTTTTTGTTTGTTCTGTCTTTGATCACTGACTACAAGCTACCATTCAATGCAATGTTTTTTGCAAACTTTGGGAGGGATTGAGACTTGTTTTTATCTTGTTCAAATACATTTTGACTTGGATGATCATTTTAAAAAATGTAAACAGTTCCTTGTAATAAAAGAGATATAATATGAAAAATAATATTATCAGCTATCAATCAACTTTAAAAAAATTAAAAAGCAAAATGCATGTATATTACTCCACTAAGAGTGAAAATCATAAGTGAAATTGGAAAATGTGTATTTACTCACAAAATGACCCACAGTGACCTACTTGCACAAAACTCCAAACCTTTGCATGATAAATGAACTAAAACACCAATACACATTCTTCTTCTTTGAATTCCTTGGCCAACAGGCCTCGCTCTCTATCGCCTTTGCTTCATACATGTACGTGTTGTTAATCTTTATTTAACATTTTTTGCTTGATTCTTCAACTAAAACACTTGCATTAAAAAAAAACTCTTTGCCCTCCTTGAACCAGGAACCAACCTCTCTTTGCTTGATACTTGTTTAAATCTTTCTTAAAGAATGATGACCATCTTCATCATTTAACTCGATCCACCAACTAAAACACTTTCTCTTCTCTTCTTCCTCAGCCAGTATAAGCCGAACTCTCTACCGCAAATGATGCATTGCCATGCATCAAAAGGCCTGTCCTCATCAGCTCGAGATTTCCAAATATCCCGCTATTTGTACTATCCCGATCACAAATGATCCAGTTAATTTGCGTCTTCATCAGCCCGAAGTTGAAATTAGCGGGATATTTGATCGAGATAATCCCAAGATATCTTGAGCTAGTTTGCAAAATATCCCGCTATTTGTCCAGTGCATCTTCACCAGCCCAAAGACTCTCACTATGCGCGAACACCAAGCAAAATATCTTGAGCTAATTTCTCGAGCTTGAGTTTCAAGTTTGGAGGTCAAGTCTCGAGCTCATGAAGACGCGATTTTTAACTTCGGGATTATTTCCCAAATCAGAAATAGCGTGCTATTTGGCAATCTCAAGCTAATGAGGACACGATTTTTAACTTCGGGATTATTTCCCAAATCAGAAATAGCGGGCTATTTGGCAATCTCGAGCTGATGAGGACAGGCCTACTGAGGTTTAACTCTGAGAAATCTACCAGAGCCGCATCATCTATCATGGGGCTTCCCAAATACCCCGCAAATCGTTAAATTCTACAACTCATTAACCAACGGGTCACTTCTGGCGGACACGAACTCATCAATGCAGGGACACGGGCGGAAAACAAAAAAGCCAAGGTTGCCATTAGAGCGATCTTCGAAGAGGTAGACCTTGGCAGATGGATGGAGATGGTTTTGATTGAGTAAGTTACTGGGAACTGGTTAAGTTGCGTGTCGAGCAATCTCGTGGCTGTAATGGTGACTGACAAAGTCAGACAAACTGAATTTAAGGAGCGGCATGAATCGCGTGCCACCCACTTTATAATACCTGTTGGTAGCGAGACTATTCCAAATTTACACTTAATTCCATGGGATATCAAGCTGCACATCTTCTGATGTTGTCAGCCATAGGTTAAAACAAAATATTTTGCCTCTAATTCATGTATCTGTACCACAATATTTTTTGGTTGACAGCTATAATCTTATACTAATGAGATTGAGATCAAGATGTTAAAGCCATGAAAACCAGCGAAATTGTCTTTATGAATCTGGATTAATTATACTAAACTCAAAATCTACTCCGGAAATTTTAAATTTACTCTAAAATGATAACAGTGTTGTTGTTCAGCTATAATAAAACATGAAGAAGTTCAGGGTATATCTTCCAGTGAGTTGCCGATTTGCATGTCGGCTAAATATTCACCTGGGAAAAAACATTACAGCAGATGAAAATACATGTACCTCAAAGGCAGAACTAAACTGTAACATTTAAGAACAAAAAACTATCCTCTATTATAAAATGCAAAATGAGTTATGACCCATAAATGGGAGGATCTCTTCACTTTTTAAAATATCTTTTAATGACCCCATTACATAAAGGTTGGAATGGATGGGGGGCCTGTTACGAGGGCAATCTAAAGCCATGATGTATTATCACTGCAAGTGAATGAATGAACCAATTTTGGATCTAATATCATGTCTTAGAAACAGCTAGAGTTAATTGTCTATTCCCCTCAGCTATGACATTTGTGAAATGCCTATCAAAATACCCACGGGGGCAATGGAACAAAACTTGTGGTGGAGATCAAAAGGGGGGGGGGGGGAGGGGAGAATAAAAGAATATATATGGCCTGACACCTTTCAACCTGCCTAAAAATATGAATGAAACAAATCTTGAATAGTGCATGGTGATTTGGTTTCCCAAAATGTCTTCTGCGGGCCATTGGTGTAGCCAATTTGTGGTTCTGGAACCTCAAGGCTCAAGGGTATAGCTAAATGACGCAATTTGCATGTGAAATCGTGCATGCAGTTAATGAACCAGCGGCACGAGCCGGGCATTGAAGGAGGGGGTGGCAGGGTGGCAGAGATAATTAAGAACTGCGCAGCCTTCGTATCTGTAGGGAAAGACGCTCTTGCATCTCCCCTCAGCGTATATATAACCTACCACCGTCTGGCATACGCTTCAATAACACAGATACGCAGACAAAATTAGCGTCTTGGGAGATGCGAAGATAAATAAACTTTGGCTTTAACCAAAAATATGCCCCAGAATCTCCTTGGCCGAGATAATTTTCGGGCAATTATGTGAGCCCATTTGGCTTTCTCAATTACAAATCATAAATTGAGGCAATTAGGTGCGCAGGCAACTGTGAACCGAATGCGGAGATCGATGTCTGATGTCTGAGGAGAGTTGGGTAGAATAATAATAAACAAGAGAAGCTGTTTTTTTTTCTTCTGATTTCCTTACAGTACGTGCTGGGTATTATTTATTCAATATTTTTGTGGAGGATGCACATGTGATCGCTCATCTTATTAAAGAACGAGCATATATTTCCTCTTTCTTTTGTCTTTACTGTTATTGGTTTTCGTTGTTTGTTTGTTTGTCTATGGGGGTTTACCTTCTATAGGGGCAGATTATGCAGTCAACATTTCTCTTCTTTTCTATGTGTGTGTGTTGGCCTCCTGCAGAGGATAGCACATTAGGTCATTAAAGTTAGACTTATTCAATTAGCTGAGGCCATTTTTTAAATCTCATTTTTTCTTTCTCCCTCTTATCTTATTTGATTGTTCTAGTATAGCTCTTTTTTCTTTCCCTTTATATCTTCTCCATCTAGAGGTCTCTCTTTCTCCCCCCCCCCCCCCCCTCCCCCTCTCTCTCTCTCTCTCTCCCTCTCCCTCTCCCTCCCTCTCTCTCTCTCTCTCTCTCTCTCTCATCCCATGTGCATTTTGCCTTGTGAGTTGTGACCCCCCCCCCCCTTTTTTTTCCAATCAAGAGTCCTGGATGTGCCACTAGTACATTTTATAGATAGGGTGTCTATAATGTGATATGCATCAGGGTTTTTTAATCTACATCTATTATCAAATGGCTATAAATGCACATGGCAAATTGTGCAGGTATAGGTATGACATGACCTATATTACTCCGCCCCCATTCCAAACTATCTCTACTGACCATTGGAAAAGCAAACCCTCATCTCATCCCTCTGTCTTCATCAATCATTCCTCCTTGTTATGCAGGCTGAATGTTGCCTAAATATAGTTAGTCTGAGAATGTAAATCCCTTTCTGATATTGGTTTCCAGGGGTGTGCTTCCTAAGTATTCAGAATAAATGAAGATTTTCAACAAATATATGAATATATCCTTTGTCTGAGAATGTAAATCACTTTCTGACATTTGTTTCCAGGGGTGTGCATTCTAAGTATTTCAAGAATACAGGAAGACTTTCTAGAAATATAGGTATTTTAGGAAATCTTGCAAAGTCCAAGATATACATGTATCTAGAGTCCCCCGCCTACTCCCCACCAAACCCATCCCTTTTCTCTTTCCTCCTTAATCTATCTCTCTCTCTCTCTCTCTCTTTCATTCTCTCTTTCTCTCTCTCTCTCTCTCTCTCTCTCTCTCTCTCTCTCTCTCTCACTTTCTCCCTCACTTCTCTAAATCCCTTTACTCCTCTCTCTCTCTCTCTCTCTCTCTCTCTCATAAGTTTTACAAGGAGGTCTACAGGAATCAATCTCTGAACAGACGAAAACATATGGCTAAAAAGATCACTATGCACCTGCGATTTCTAGTCTTTCATAGTATTTGCTACAAAATCATACCTGCGGCTGCCTACCTAACATAAAACGAATCATCAATCTCCAAAGCAGATATTAAATGCTTTTGTTACGAATATGCAAATTAGATGATTTATGAATATGCTAATTTGGTGTGGTTGCTCGAGTTGAGAATAATAAACGAAGAATCGGATCAAAAGGTAACCAAATCGTCTTGATTTCCTTTATGAATTAATGTAATAATAAGTTATGGTTAGGGCCAATGTGAGCTGATTGCCCCGACCTAACACTTTTTATAGATTTTTTACAAAAATGATACGAATATAGGGTTTATAATACTAATTGAAAGGGAGAAAAATGGGAATCATTCCTCCAAAATAGGAAGGGTTAGCAGCTACAGTATGCACTATGGATGACAAATCCTGTGCTGGTGTAACCATTTAACCTTTTCCTCCATCCCATTCCAAACTATCCACTGACCAGAGTGATATGGACACAACCCCCATGGGACATTGCTGTGCAGGTGTGACATAACTTTCCATGTACAGCCTTCGATCCACCTCCATTCCAACACATCGACCTACCCCCTTGTCTCTATCCATCATTCTCCTGTCATGAAGGATAAATGGTGCCTGGTTAAAGGGCAATCCAACGCTTGGAATAATTTCATTTGTATGAAAGCGGAAAAATGGGAGAAAGGAATGGCGAGAGTGTGAAATAAATGTGACCGATATTAAGAAAGTGATGAGTGTTTGAATTATGAGATCTATAAGCAATATTTCAAATTGGCAAATTGGTCACTGGATTGTGACGTAGACATGGACCCTTTTCTCTGTTCCCATTCCGAACTATCCACTGACCAGAGCGATATGGATACAACCCCCATGGGAAATTGCTGTGCAGGTGTGACATAACTTTCCATGTACAGCCTTCGATCCACCTCCATTCCAACACATCGACCTACCCCCTTGTCTCTATCCATCATTCTCCTGTCATGAAGGATAAATGGTGCCTGGTTAAAGGGCAATCCAACGCTTGGAATAATTTCATTTGTATGAAAGCGGAAAAATGGGAGAAAAGGAATGGCGAGAGTGTGAAATAAATGTGACCGATATTATAAAGAAAGTGATGAGTGTTTGAATTATGAGATCTATAAGCAATATTTCAAATTGGCAAATTGGTCACTGGATTGTGACGTAGACATGGACCCTTTTCTCTGTTCCCATTCCGAACTATCCACTGACCCGAGCTATGGACACATCCCCCATGGGATGATGGTGTGCAGGTGTGACAAAACTTTCCATGTCCAGCCTTCGATCCACCTCCATTCCAACCCATCGACTGACACCCTCGTCTCTATCCATCATTCTCCTGTCATGAAGGATAAATGGTGCCTGGTTTAATAAAGGGCAATCCAACGCTTGGAATAATTTCATTTGTATGAAAGCGGGGAAAATAGGAGAAAGGAATGGCGAGAGTGTGAAATAAATGTGACCGATTACTAAGAAAGATGAGTGTTTGAGATATGAGATCTGTAAAGCTTTGCAAATTTCAAATTGACCATTTGGTCACTGGATTGTGACGTAGACACGGACCCTTTCCTCTGTTTCCATTCCAAACTATCCACTGACCAGACAGAGCGATGGACACACACATCCCCCATGGATGGAGTTGTGCAAGTGTAACACAACTTTCCATGTACATGTATAGTCTTCGATCCACCTCCATTCCAATCCATTCCAACCCATCAACAGAACCCCTTGTCTTCATTCATCATCCTCCTGTCATGAACAACGATGTCAACAATCTCCCTCACCCATGCAACTTATTTCGGGAACTTTACATAATAAAATATTGATCCTCTCCCCCCCCCCCCCCCCCCAAGGAAAAAAAAATCACACCCATCTACCTCCATCTCTCGTTTTCTCTCTCTCGCTTGCTCTCTCCCTATCTCTCTCTCTCTCTCTCTCTCTCTCTCTCTCTCTCTCTCTCTCTCTCTCTCTCTCTCTCTCTCTGTGCATCCCACTTTTGATTCCCCATATCTTCTGCTATTCATATCATTTAGCCCAAAATTAATGCCTCTTTGGCTCTTACAGGTAAAGACCAGTTATGGTCATGCGATTGCATTGTGAAAGAAACGTTGTGGAATCGATCAGAAAAGGTTGATCATCTAGCATCTAGCATCTGCAAGGTTCTGGAATCATCAAAATGATAAGAAATTTGGCCCATTCTTCGTAAAGTTACAAGCACTATACACAGAAAGATGTATATGGGACTACCCTATATCTCTCACAGGACCATGAGAGAAACAAATTTACCAAATATATGAATTAGTAGGCGGTTTCCCATCAATTTTTTTATCATCATGTATTAGTCAAAACATATTCTTTCACATGATTGGTAATGAGAGCTTCCATTTCATTTTTTGAAATTGGGCGTTACCAATACTGGTCTTTACCTTTAAAGACAAACTGTCTCCTTGATACCTCCGTCTCACCCCCTGGTCTTCATCAATCATTCTCCTTGTTATGAGGCTAAAATGTTGCCTAGATACATCTGTCTGAGAATGTACATCCATCTAAATCCTCACCCCAAAATGGCAAAATGAGCTCCAAGGGCCGTCCACACTATTCACTATTCAGATCAGATCGTCAGGAAGGTTCCCTCCCTAAACCATCCCTCTTTAGGAAATCTTCAGAAGGCCATGCACCAACTGTCCGACTACACCCACAGAGAAACTGCCCATTTACACATACAATACACCATTTTGATAAATCATCGATTTTTTGGAGAGTGTCATTTACACTACTTGTAAAAACCCCAAAAATAATGTCAGTGTTAAAATTGCTCATAAGGATTTCCGGGTGAGTAGTGTGCATACGCTGCGATACTCTGCGTGCGACGCTGCGATACTCTGCGTGCGAGGCTGCGAGCGCACGGAAGCGAAGAGAGTCAACTGACAAAAAAACGGCATCGTACTGCAGATTTTTATTTACACTGCAAAAATCTGTGAAATTAAAAAAAACACTCCAGTCAATTT
>JAVYIG010017830.1:0-24025 GCA_035222895.1 Strongylocentrotus droebachiensis | reverse complement strand
AAAGAATGAGGAAAAATCTCGGAAAATTATGTCATTTCAGCATTATGTGTAAACTACCGTTATGGAATTAGAAATGAACCACGTTTAAATTTTATTTCCCCCGAGCCCCCTCCCCTATCAATACGCCAGTGCCCCGCCCCCCCCGATCTACACTTTGTAGGCGGAAAATCGCAACTGATCTCCCTTACCTTTCTTCTTTCTCTTTTTTTCTTTCCCTTTCTCTCCTCTTTCCCTTTCCCTCCCTTCCTCCTCTCTCTTTTAGGTTTGATGGGGGGGGGGGGGAGGGGAGGCAAGGTCATTTCGGCCCCCACCCTTCTCCACACGTTGTTGGCGGGATTAACTGCAAATGATCTATTTCCCATTCTTTTTTCCTTTTCCTTCTTTCTCTCTTTTTTTAGCGGGGCGGCATTTTGCCCTACCCCCACTCCGATCCACAACTTGTTGGCGGAAAAATTGCAACTGATAACCCTTCTTTTTATTTCCTTCCTTCTCTCTTATCTTTTTGATTGGGGGAGGGGGGAGGCGAGGTTCTTTCGCCCCCCCGATCACTTCTTCCCCCTTTTCTTTTCTTCTTCCTCTTCTTTCTTTCCCTTTCTCTCCTCTTTCCCTTCTGTTCCTTCTCTCTCTCTCTCTCTCTTTCTTTCCTCCTTTTTTCCCCTTTTTTCCCCCTTCCCCCCCCTTTTTCCCACCTTTAAAGGTACTATGTCCCATTTGCAGGCCAAAAAAAATGAAAAAGTTAAATTCCAACTGCATTTGAAAGATAATACTAATTTAGAACTTCCCTAAAAAAGGTGGGGCTTGAAAATGTCTTCAAGTGGGAAAAAACGACTATTTGTTGTCAAATCGACTTTAGGGCTATAGAGCCCAAAAGTAATAGTCTTGATTTTCAGACGCTGGAAATCATCGATGAAATTTACCAACCATAGCACATACACTGTACATGAAAATCCATGGTAGTAAAATAATAAAGGAAGAGCATAAAGGACCCACATGTGACTGAAACAGCAACAACCTAACCATAAATAAAAAGCCTTCAGATGCCGTTGAGATTTGAAAATTTCCACTGAAGACAGTTTCAGTTTCAATTATTATTAATTTCCAATTGGAATGACCCTACATTAAAGGTACTATGTCCCATTTGCAGGTCAAAAAAATGAAAAAGTTAAATTCCAACTGCATTTGAAAGATAATACTAATTTAGAACTTCCCTAAAAAAGGTGGGGCTTGAAAATGTCTTCAAGTGGGAAAAAACGACTATTTGTTGTCAAATCGACTTTAGGGCTATAGAGCCCAAAAGTAATAGTCTTGATTTTCAGACAATTGTACCGAATGGTCATACGTTTTAGCTGCGCAAAAATTCAATCAGTTTAATCTTGGCCATCGCAAGAAGTGGGTTATTGATGTAGACAAATGCTCATGTACCCTTTACAACTCTTTTCATGTATGTTATTACCAAAGAAGGAAAAAAAAAGCCAGTCAGTCACTCAATAGTGTCTGACAGTGAAGTCTAGCAAGTAAACGGGTTTCCTTGCATAATTTGAATATGAGGACACTGCTAACGTTTAAATTTCACAGATAGGACATACATGACATATTCATAATTCCTGCAAAGTTCTACAGAATTTGAGGTTGGCTGCAAAAGGGACATAGTACCTTTAAAAGTTTCAAATATATCACTTTTTATGATTTTTATTCTCCTATATATAATATGATATATAATATGATATATAGGCCTACATGTATTACGTTCGCATTGCCATTGGAGTATACTCGGGAGTATACTAAACTTTTATCTCAATTTTCCTGTCTTTATCACCAATCTTACAATTTTATTTTGCTTTCTTCTAGAAGACACCATAGCCCGAAATCCTATTGTTTTCCGCGCAAGCTTATTGGTCGCTGAGTATCCCAATCAACAACAACTTGCATGAATCGCAAGATTCTAATCCAAACTCGACTCTCGTGCAATACCACAATATTACGTAGTGCATGCATGTGCAGCTAGCGCAGAGCGTTACGCAATTTGGGATGACTGTGCAGAATTAAGCCATACCGGTGTGTAGAAAGGTCCAGAATCTCCAGATCGAAGTTAAATAACAAGTTGATGTCAGTTGAGTTCACATAAACGGAATTCTTGTGCAGGGTAAGCAAAGCTGGTGCCAGTGTCAAGTGTCTAGATCTAGATCTAGACCTCTATTTTTTCATTATTATTAATTTTGTTCACCACTTTCCAAGACTTAGGCAAGAGATCGAGAGTGTCAGTTTGGCCTTGGCTTTGCCTTTGGGGTTGGGGTCGGCACAATGAATGGGCGGGGGTGGGGGTGGGGGGGGGGGATGTTTATGTCCAGGCATAAATAAAGCCATCTCTTTTAGTCTTGGCTTTTGATTTTGATTTTGGAGGGTCTAGAAATCTATTTGAATTTTGATTTAGTCTAGATCTAAATCAATGTAAATTTCTTCTTCTTCTTCAAAATAATCTGCCTCCTTCACTGCTGAAGATTCTTGCAGATGTGTGCAGATTTTTAATGTCGTATTAGATCTAGAGGTCTAGATCTAATATTATTTCAATTTCTTATTTAGACTCAGCTCGACGACAGCGCCCCACTGATACTGGTCAGTTGTTAGTCAGATAGTGATACTGATACTACTAGTAGTGATAATCAGTGATACGTACAGGCTACAGCACGATGGCAGAAGCAAGTTTCTGTCCGGGGAACTCTAGTTTCGTTCCGATCTGGGTGGACCATGGACTGTCCAGGTGCTTCATGGAGACCCTCGTCTCGTCCATCATGTTCCTTGTCGTCGTTGTCATGGGAGGGATTCAGGTGAGAGTCGTGATAGGGAAAAAGTTGTTAGAAGGGCAGGGTCCCTCAATTAGGGTACACGTATGCATTTTCCCTCCTTTTGAAAACACCTCCCAAAGTCTGGTGTGTAAAGTCAATACGGGCCGATTTTTTTGTGTGTGTTACAAGCCGGACTTTGCTGCATGAAAAGTACCCCTTTATTGGACATTTTGGGAACATGAATGCAGTCCCTCCGTTCCCGGAGTGGGGGGCCGGGGCAGGGTTTAGAACGGATCTACCTTCGAGCTTCGTAGTGCTCAACTAATTGCTCAAGTTTTAGTCATACCGGGGTAGACTAGTCTGCATTATAATATTCTTATAAACTTTATATGGGATTGTATTGGGAATAGTGCATCAAACAATTTTTAAAATTTAGTACTCTGCCCTTCCTATAATTTGTGTGTCAGACTTGGTAAGAAAAAGATTAGATCCTGAAAATAACTCAATATTTTAGGATAATCCGATCATTTTCGCATGTTTTAATGTCCCGTCATTAAATCCATCATTTACAATCTTTGATAACTTTAAGTTTGCTAATGCGTGCTTTTTGTATTCTCGCAGTGGAAAAAAGTATGATATTACAAAAATTTGTGTTAATTTGCCTGTTCAACTCATTACACATTCAACAATTGATGAGAAATCATTGAAAGGGGCAGCAAACATTTGCTGAGAGTTCTAAATCCAGGTATTGCGCTTTTATCTCACCACCTGGTCAACAGTTGCAGATTAGCGCATAGCTTTTCGGCGGCTTGGAGCATGGGGTCAAAGGAGAGCGGCTTGATTCCACTCCTTCTCTATCACATCCCTGCTCCTTCCAAGTTTCGATTTTTGGTTGACGACCATCCTGAATCGTGCAATACTACTGTAGAAGAGAATTAAATTTTTGACTTCAATGCATTTTACTCTCCTCAGGTTTTAATATTCTGGAAACGGGCTATGAGTGTTGAGCAACGATTCCGAACAAACCCTTTTTGGTTCCGCCTCCAAATCTTCCTCTCCATCGCCATGGTAACCCAGTACATCCTCCGCATCGTGATGTACGCCGTCCTCCACGAGCCCCTCAACGGCGACATCGAACTCGGCACCTGCTTCTACATCTCCTCCTACATCGTCTCCTTGTTCGTCATCGCCATCGAGCGCACCAAGTTCCTCGCCAGCCGGGTACGGGGTCACGGGTTCATCCTGCTCCTCTTCTGGTCCTTGGCGTTCCTGAATGAGAACCTGGCCTTCGTGTCGTGGGGAAGCCCCCACTACTGGTGGAAGCTGGAGACAGAGTTCCACCAGACCATGTTTGGCCTGTGGGTGGCGCGTTACGTCATCACGTTTTGCCTGTTTGTTCTCGGTCTGCGAGCTCCGGGGCTGCCAAAGAAGAGCTACATGCTTATCGTCAATGAGGATGGTAGAGAGCCGGTGAGTTCTGTTCTGTTTGTATCCAAAATATTTCATGTCATGCTCATAGAAGGACTTGTTCTAATATTAGGCAATTTTCAATGCATCATCATCGATATACAGGTGTGAGGTAGTCCTGTAGATCTCCCGGTCGTCTTCCAAGATATAAGTTCAATTGACTGTTTGCGACTTAAAACGTAGCGCAGATTGCGCGGAGGTCAGGTTACCTAAAATCGTTTAGCAAGCCAGTGTTTATCTAGACCAGTCTTAAAAATACCTATGTTACGTGCAGTGACTAGAATGCAATAAAGACCAGCAGGAAATATGTCGATTGATCAACATCTTGATTTTTAATTGATGTTCCCTGAAGTTTGACATGGTTAATATAAAGTATTTACAACTGAAAGGTTTTTTTCCTTGTGGCGATGGGTTCCTTTTTACAGTTGAAAAAATAACAGCCTTTTATCACAGTCTAGTTTGTTATTGTGAACCGTCCCTACTTGAATTTTTTTTCAAAATTACAAATGTTCTGGATTTCATATGCTTATTATTAACTGAAAGATTTTCCCACCAAGGAATGGCATATAGGGATAAAAGCTGATAGGCTGTAAGAACAAGGACAGAAAGGCCAAGAAACAAGTGTTCTGGATATCTAAATACATTAGTACAGGATCAAACAAATGAAATTACCATTGCTGTATACTCGAGTCAGGTCTGGGCCAAAATGCATAGTGCCATTATCCTTAAATTGTTTTAATTTGCTTTATGCCAGAAGCCAACTTAACTTTGAAAGGCCCTGTTTCAGAAAATTTGTTATCAATAACAGGTTACAGTAACTTAAAAGCTACTGGAATTGTGGCATATGATTGGCTGAGTGCCAATTCACAATAGAAATTTAGCTTTAAAAAAATATTGATAACAATTTTTATGAAACGGGGCCCCCAAAGTAAGTGGCCAATGTCTTGACCAAGGTGTGCATCGTGTGGCTTGGCCTAAAGGGAACAGTCTGATAAACCTATTGGTTTTAATGTCTTTTTCTGATAAATAGACCAAATACTTTGGCCAGAGAATCCCTAAATATGGGTCAACACCTTGACCAAGATTTGAATGGTCTTGCCCTATGTATTGTCTAGAGGAGGCTGCTAAATAAACCACTGTTTTAAGTTAACATGCATTTTGTTTAAATAGACCAACGAGATACCTGTGAGTGGGCCAGAAAACCCCTCAACGTGGGCCAACGCGATGCTCAAGGTGCGCATCGTCTGGCCTTACGTCTGGCCTAAAGGGAACTGCATGATGCAGATCAGGATACTGTTCTGTCTTGTCATACTGGTAGCTGGACGTGTTATCAACGTTTTTGTTCCGGTCCTCAATAAGAACATAGGTGAGTAGCAGGGGGAAAAATACATGGGGGCTCAGGGCGAGTTAGCCCCCGAAATGCCAAAAAGAGCCCCGAAAGTCATAGAAGAGCCCCCAAAGTTTGCATAGAGTTCAATGCAAAAGAAATTAAAGAGTGTGATTTTCATGCAAGCAAGCTTGAAAAGTAGCCCCCAAAATGTTTAAAATATTTTCTTCCCTGGTGAGTAGGCGTCTAAAGGGTGATCCAATGTTTGCTCTGGAGACATTTGCTCCAGGCTCCAATTTGTCCATGATATAGGGTTAGGGTTAGGGCTGCAAATCTGTGATTGATTTTAATCTTAGTCTTATGGTTTCAAAAGATCCCTTAAAACATATTTCTTCTATCAGTAACATAATGTGATTTACCTTTTTTCTGAAATAGCTTGTGTGAAAAGTATACAAAATAGGCTGTATTCCTAATTTTGCCTGGAGAGATTCCTAATCATTGATGTGAAAGGTTGGCAGGTACTTCTATAGAGAAAGGCTTGATTAACTGGGGTGTGATATCTACATTATATCAGATAACAAAGACAAAAACTAAATTGCAGGTTTTGAAGGAACTGTGAAAGGATGAGACGCGATGGCTCAGTGGTAGAGCAGTGGTCTCGTAACCGGGAGGTCCCGGGTTCAAGACCAAATCGATGCACTTGTGCCCCTTGGTATGGCATTAATTCTCATTGTACCTTGTCCCTCGGGAGGACTTAAAGTTGTTAACCCCCTGGTGGCTTACTTAACCCGTTGACTACTGCATTATCTAATTCCCATAGACTTAACACAGAGACCACCAGGTTCCAGTAAGCAATAGGTTAAAAGCGTACACATACTTTCTTATCAGTCAGGTAAAACTATGTGTAGCGGTGTTTCTTTTACCTGACTGCAAAGAAAGCATAAATGCTTGTGAGTAAGCAACCAGAGGACCAACGGCCTTAGGTCCTCTCAGAGAGACCTGGTAATGAGGATTAATGCCTTACCAAAGGGCACTAGCGCATCGCCGGATTACGAGACCACTGGTCTACCAACTGAGCTAACGCGCCAACCAAACCAACCAATAATACCAGCTTTTCAAAATGTTGCTTGTCTTTGATTCTCAGTGGATGCCCTATCCGATCCTAACCGAACGTTTCCAGTCAGGTACATCGTGTACTACGTAGGATGCAAGCTGCTGCAGGGTGGTGGCTTTGGTAACGTATATGAGGCTCTTTTATAAATTGTTCTGAACTTTGACGATTTCATATTTGAATATATATACACATGTAGCACGTATCTTTATCAAGTCTAAATATTATCTGTCTTTGTAAATAATTTTATTAGATAATTCATTTTAAGATAAAACCAGTAAAATGGAATAGAAGAGATAAATATTGTCATTTGTTTTTTCAAATTTGGTTCCGAAACTATAATTTCTATCAGACTTTCCAGTTCTCGACCCATCATATTTATATGGTAACCGAAAGTGCCTTTGCCAAATATACCCATGGCTAGTGCTGCCCTCTATGGCCCAATACCGTAGTTGCTGTACAGCAAGAATTTCATATGTAGATGTATGTGTTCACTGTTTTGTCCTCTGCAGGTAGTTTGGGTCTTCTGAGTAACATTCGATCTCTCCTGTGGATACGAGTTCAGCAGTATACCACCAAAGGTATCATGGTCCGACTATTTGAACATCTCCACCAGTAAGTAACCATCTTTTAAAGATAATGCCCCTGTGCACTTTGAAAGAGCTTCAAAAACTTTTTCCTCTGCCTTAGCTCTGACAATCGTTGTCCATGCTTGGAGCATTTTAAGGAATAATCCTACCAGAGGGGTGTTTCACAAAGATTTAAGATCGACTTTAAGTTGGACTTAACTATGGCAGGCTGTTCATGCCACTGTTTGCTCTCACTCTCTACTGGAATTAGTTTCTCAAGGGACGTACAAATCATGGTCACAAATCTACAGAATTTACCTTTTTTGATAGTTCATTATTGAAGGAAAAAATATTATCTAAAGATCATAATTGAGAGACCAATGGTGAGAGCAACCAGTGGCATGAATCAGGCCTGATAATTACCTGATTTTAAATAAGTTTCCTGATTTTGTTTAAATTTTAAATTGGTTTCCTGATTTTTTTTCCTCTTCTCCTTCCCGATTTCACCCTAATTTTTCCCTATTTTCCCCCAATTTTCTTACTGAAAAGGGGGGAATGTTGTTACCAGTAGATGTCATTTTTATCCCCTGAATCCTTTTTTTTTATATAACTCAAGGGGGGGGGGGGGGTTGAGGAAAAAAAGTTTAGTGCTCACTATCACCCCTGATGAATGGCCTGCCATGGTTTAGTCCAACTTAAGTTGATCTAGTCTTTGTGAAACACCCTCCAGGTACCCATTTAGAATGAATCTCACCTGTGTGTTTGGTTTCAGCCTTACTAATTATTATATATCTTAAAATGCTCAAAACTCTTATAATGCATCTAGGTGGTTTGGAGAATTGTAAAGAAAATGCTCTTTGTTTTGTTTTTTCTTTCAGTTTGTCGTTACGTTGGCATCTGAACCGAAAGACAGGTGAAGTTCTCAGGATGATGGACAGAGGAACAACCAGCATCAACAGTTTACTCAGGTATTATACAGTGATTTACATCTACATTTGCCTCTCTCCACCCGGGTGAAGTAAATGGGTCCCCGGTAGGAAGGAATTCCTTAAATGCTCATGCGCCTTATCGCGTAAACCACTCTAAAGCCGGGGTATTAGTATGATTTCACGGCCCTCATTGAGAGCATTGTTGATTATAAGGCTACCCTGCATAAACAAGACTTATTATTATTATCATTCATTTAAACACTCAGTAAACTGTATTGTAAAAATCAGCGCAGCAAAGTTAAACAACTTTTCCTTATAAACAAATGGCAAGTGCATGTGTAGAAAAAACTAGCAGTACGTAACATAGGCCTTAATAAGCATACACACATATATCTGTGTTACAAGATAGAGAGCCAGAAAGATATTAAGTAAGTGCAAAATGATAAAAGTTAATTACCCTCTGGCTCTTAAAGCCCATCTGTACTAGTTTGGCAAGGAGGAATTTGACCACCCTGCTGGTCACCGACAGGTGGTTATCTCATCAACTCAGCTCTCAAATAACATAAGAAAAAGAGTATCATGGGGGACCAACGGGCACCACTTAGGCATTGTTTTCTATATAGAGGGAACAAGTAGCTACAAGTAGTGCAGTGGGGCTTTAAAGGAAACCTAAACCCAAAGAATAAGTGTAGGTATTCTGAAAAATGAGATGTATTTCTGCAATTTGATGTACAATATTCCTTGCGAAAATGTACAAGATATATATAAATGAAGATATTCCTGGCATGACGTGATGCCTTTCAGCATGATATGGGCGCAGTCATTTTCTTCAAAATGTGACGTACCTGTTGAAGTTGTACATGTATCATGCACCAAGCTTTAGTTGGAAAGAATTTTTAAATCAATAACGAAACCTTTACTTTTCAATGACAAAAATAATAACAGAAATTATATTAGGTGAAAAATAGATAATAGGGGCACAATTGTAACAAAATTCATTTATAAATACTACACTATAGCAGTTGACAAATCTATTTCATTTATGAGAAACCTTCACCCCAGAAGAGCACTAACTTATTTATGCAATTTGCGTTCTGGCAATTATAGTACAAAGGATAATAGCAGGTGAATGAAATGCTTCATCACCACACACGTCTGGGAAAGAAGCATCCATAAATTTATCAAGAAAATGGCGATGCCCATGTCGTGCTGAGAAACTGTACTTTATTTTTGCTTTATACCTCTCTCATACACTTTGGTAGGGGAATCTTGTAGATTTATGGGAAATAATATAATAAATCTCTCAGAATAAGTAAAGTTATTACTTGGGGTTCAGTTTCCTTTAAGGGATGAAATGACAAGCGTACTACACCCAAGCGTGGCAGTGTTTCAAAGCATTTTACTACCAACATCATACAAGTTACTTCTAAAATCTGCAAATTTGTTTCTTGTATACAGCTACATCGTCTTCAACATCTTACCAACAATCGCTGATATTGTTATTGCTGTGGTCTACTTCATCACTGCTTTCAACGCATGGTTCGGGCTTATCGTGTTTGTGGCTATGACCTTCTTTATCAGTAAGTTATTTTAATGGATACCTCATGTAGAATATAGCTACATGTATGAAGCTAATTTCTCATTTTTCGGTAGATAAAAAGAAATACTTGTAACCAGTTTATCATTAACCTATTTTTTTTTAAAGGAAAAGTTCTTTTAATTTAACCAAAATTGGAGTGACAACTTGAAGTCATCATTTCATCAAGGACATACAGTTAGTATTAGGGTTGGAATTATTTCTTTAGGTTAGGTTTAGGGTTAGGATAAGGTATAATGTTTGGTCGTGGCTTGAAGTTGGAAATTTGGAAAGTTTGTGTGGGACTTTGGCCATGGAGCAATTGTATTTAGAGTATGTGTCGTAAAACTCCAGGGGGATGTTACACAAAGATTCTAAGTGGAACTTAACTCTTAAGTTGGACATGAATATTATGGAGAGCCATTTGTAGCCTTATAATAAAATATATTCAAAAGCAAAAATTGAAGTATTTTAGAGTTTTCATAAATTCCACCTCAAGAACATCAAATCTCCAATGATAATAGAAAATATAAATGATTTGAATCAACATTTTATGCCTTGTAAAATAACTTGGAAAAAATAATTTCACGGATGCTAATGGCTTTCCATAATTGTTAAGTCCAACTTAGAGATAAGTTCAACTTAGGATCTTTGTGAAACACCCCCCAGGACTCAGCAATATCTTTATTCTACAGGATGCCATGAAAGCTCGCTCTGCTATTATCTAAATTGCTTTTAATAGTAAGATGTTTCCATACACAAACAATGAGGTAGGCATTGTGTTTGGCTGATACATGTGTACATGATTAATTGTTTAGTTTCGGTTTCAATGCCGTTGCAAGAGGCTATTAATTATTTTTCATTGCATCCTTTTCCTCCAGGTGTTGTCTTTGATTAGCTTTCACATGGAATTAAAAAAAAGGTGACTCCAGTCCATGTTAAAATGTCCCTTTCAACATTTAAAGGGGCCACTCAAGAACAGATGTTATGTTGTGTCGAGGTGTTCGTAGTACTTATAGTTGTTCATTCACTTTACTCTCAATCCAAGGGTTTAGGGTTCAATCCCAGCCTGGCACTAACATCCTTTGGCAAGACATTTTTCCACATTTGCCACTCTCCACCCAGATGTATACATGTAAATGGGTTTTGGTTCTGTGCTAGTAAATGTATATTACAGTCTATTCAGAATATTTGTGACCTGACATGTTCTCCTGCAACAGTTATTTCATGCTTTATTTTTTAAAAGGTGTAGGGTTAGGGTTGCAGTTGGGTTTAGGTAATGTTAAGTGGAAGGGTTAGTTATGATCTTGGGTCCAGTTTGAAATGTAGAAAAATTGATGTGGGGCAGTTTTCGCTGGAGTGAGTCGGCTTTAAGTATTACTTCTTAAAGAAAATTATAAGTTACGATACTTGCTCAAATAAAAAACAGTTTGTGAATAGCACTTGATCGAAGTGTATCCTCAATGGGATACCGCAGTGTGAGAACCATGAATCTCTCAACGCTCTTGTTACTGTCACTGCCATCTGGGGGTGTTTCACAATACTTGTCATCAGTGACAAATGACAGTTTTTATTAAAAGCTACTGAAATCCTTGCCTCTGATTGGTTATCAGCAGATTTGTCACAGATTTTTGTCATTTGTCATTGAAAAAAGGCTTTGTGAAACGGGCCCCTTGTCTTTTAATACATGCAACAGCTTTTTCATACTTTGTATAGACATCTGACATGACCAGAATATCTTCATATCCACCTCTCCCTCTGTCAATTTTCAAGAAATCTATCGCCAACACTTCCAATGGTTTGAAAGCCATAAGATGCCACATAGGTGTCTTCGCCGTTGGGAAGGAACTTTGGCCACATTGCAATTCAAGCACTTCCTTATATAATGTCTCACAGCCCCATGTAAGCCAGGCCCAAAACATCGCGCTCGCAATAGAGCCAACATACGTGTCACTCCTTGATGTCCCCATCGATCATGAATTGATTCTCAAATAATCTTGCATAGTTTCTCAGGAACTAAGAGTTGTAGGAAACTCTCCCATCACCTGAACCTGTCAATACAGTACTCAGTTTCTCTCTGTCAACTAGCTATCATCTAGAGTATTTAATAATAATAATAATATCGAATATTTAGGAGCGCTTTTTTTAGTACCATAGCGCTTACAATACCAATATATGAAATGAGGACAAAAATGTAAAGTACAGTACTATTTACTTTTGTTTTCCAGTTGTCACCATTATTGTTACCGAGTGGAGGACAAAATTCCGACGAGAGATGAACTTGAAGGACAATAAGATGAGACAGAAAGCCATAGACTCTTTGCTCAATTTTGAAACAGTGAGTAGAAGTTCTTTTTTTGTGTCTAGTCTTAATATTTGTATACATGTATCTTCTCAAACTTTTTCAACATATACCACAACATATGCAATAAAACTTGTTAACATTAACAAGTTACAATAACTGTTATTAGCTACTGAAAACATGATATTTGATTTGCTGAGAGCTAATTTTTCATACAAATTTAGCATTTGTTACTGATAACAAGTTTTACGAAACAGGGCCCAGACGAGACAAAATAAGCGAAGTACATGTTTCTTATAACTTGCAGATACATGTATATGTTGTAAGTTAATACAGACCGTTTTACGTGTACTTTTCATCTCCACTTGCCCCTTTGGAAAAAAAATCCAATTCAAGATTTTTGCTTATCTTCTTATATCCCTGCGAAAGTGTAGAATTTGTTACGTTTGGCTCATTCTTCAATGCTCCATTTAAAAAATCTTAAAGATTTTCAATAATATAATTTGAATGCCGTTGTATGTCCCGTAACAATATTTGTTGGATAACGTAATACGCCATTGTAATGTTCAGATATCTCAGTAGGTAATGGCCAAAGCTATTTAAATTGCATAAGTTTTTAAAAATTCATAAGGTTTGAATTGCACAAGGTTTTAAAATTGCATGGGGTTTTAAAATTGCATAAGGTTTAAATTGCATAAGGTTTAAATTGCATAGGGATTTTAATTGAATAAAGTTTTTAAATTGTGTCCATTGCATTCATGTATAAGACATAAGTTTAGAAATATCTTTAACTTGCCCTTTACATAGAAGATTTATTTTAGTGCTTGGCGTATTATCATGATTACCACTGTTTCTTGTTTTATTTTTTAGGTAAAATACTACAACAATGAGGCATTTGAGGTCAATATCTACGATGAATGCATCACAGACTATCAGGTAAGCTTTTCTTGGTGTCATAGTCTTCAAAAGTTATCCTATTTCTAAACGATAAAAACGAATTTCTGATTGACCATCTGCTTAGTGACACACATAGATTTAGTTGTTGTTGTTATCATTGTCATTGGTATAAATTATAATTATTATTACTATGTTTGCGACTCCAAATAGATTGTAACATTCAGTAATCTTTCCAGCAAAGATTAACAGACAGTATCTCAGATTTTCTGTGATGTTTTTACCAATCTTTACGCAAGAAAAGGATAAGGTAAGAATTCTTAGTAGATTTTTGTGTCAATTCGGTATATAAAAGACATATCTGCTTTAATATTTGAGGCCTGGCTGTTGGCTCTCGGGGACGTTACATCCTGCCATGACCCCTCAGCGCGCCACCCATCCAGGTGTGCCTCGGGGTCATGGCAGGATGTGCACGTCCCCTTGAGCCTATACAACAGCCAGGCCTCTCATAGCGGTCTCATATTATTATCGTTATTAATATTATTGTCGTTATTATCATCATCATCATCATCATCCTCATTATAATGTCTATTATGTAATCGTACAGGTGAGTGAGTGGAAGTCTACCGCATCGCTGTCCATACTGAACTCAGCCCAGAACCTTGTCATCAACGCCGGTCTCCTGGTAGGATGCCTGCTCTGTGCTCATATCGTCTACGAAGGACAGCTCACAGTAAGTCTATATCAATTGAGTGATTTCAAGTTGGGTGTTTAGGGCTGGTGTTAGTGTTTAATAACTGTAATGCACTGGTAAATACTAGTTTATTGCCATTTGGTCTACAAATGGTTCGTCTACTACCAAAGTGGTCTATTCCATATGGTCTACAAACCTACACAAGGTACCTTGTGTGGGTAATTTTATCAATGCCCGAACAAAGTGATGTGTATTATTTGTTTTATAAGATTATGTTTTATTTGTTTTATAAAATGATGATTTATATCATGATTTTACCCATGACCGGTCATTAGTATTTGATAATGACCGGTCTTTATCAAAATTATGTGTTAGGCAAAATAAATGCCTGGTCACGTGTACACTCTCAACCAATCATTTGATTAGGATCCATGTCATCTTACAAACCAAATTACTATTACCCTAAATGGTCAAGAGACCAAATGATAAGTAGAAGAAAAGATTATTACCATATGGGAATAGACTAATTGGGTAGTAGATGAACTGGTTGTAGACCAAACGACAATGCACCGGTTAATATACAGTTGTCATTCCCACCCTCATTTTCTTATATATCTGCAGGCAGGAGACTATGTACTGTTCTCATCGTACATCATGCAGCTGTACAGCCCTCTTAACTTCTTTGGTACCTACTACAGGTGAGCATCAAGGTCACATTGGGGTCATTGGGTTCAGAGGTCACATTGGGGTTGATGGGTTCAGAGGTCCCCTTGGGTTTAGAGGTTACATTGGGGTCTATAAAGGCCACTTGTCTATAGTGGTCGTGAATTTTTTCTTGGAAATGTGTGGTCGTAGAACCTATCTAGAAAGGCCATCTTTCTACAGAGGCTACTTTTTCTGTTTTTCTTGGATGGCCTTAAAGGTACTATGTCCCTTTTGCAGCCAACCTCAAATGCTGTGGAACTTTGCAGCAATTATGAATATGTCATGTATGTCCTATCTGTGAAATTTAAACGTTAGCAGTGTCCTCATATTCAAATTATGCAAGGAAACCCGTTTACTTGCTAGACTTCCACTGTCAGACACTATTGAGTGACTGACTGGCATTTTTTCTTCTTTGGTAATAACATACATGAAAAGAGTTGTAAAGGGTACATGAGCATTTTTCTACATCAATAACCCACTTCTTGTGATGGCCAAGATTAAACTGATTGAATCTTTGCGCAGCATAAAACGTATGACCAATCGGTACAATTGTCTGAAAATCAAGACTATTACTTTTGGGCTCTATAGCCCTAAAGTCGATTTGACAACTAATAGTCATTATTTTCCCACTCTAAGACATTTTCAAGCCCCACCTTTTCTAGGGAAGTTCTAAATTAGTATTATCTTTCAAATGCAGTTGGAATTTAACTTTTTCATTTTGTTGGCCTGCAAATGGGACGTAGAACCTTTAATAGACAGGTTTCACTATAGAATTAACTTCATAGAAAAAATGTAAAGCGTAATTTTTTCTGTAATCTCTTTCATCTGGAAGAAATTATAATCCATCTTTCTTGTATCTTTTCTACTTTCAGAATGATACAGCAAGCCTTCATTGACATGGAAAATATGATTGATCTATTGGAAGAGAAACAAGAGGTTAGTTTATGTGCCAAAACCATTGAAATGAAATGTTATACGAAATGCTCCATCTCCAAAACGGTTTAGAATCAGTTCATGCAGGGTTCTTTGCAACGTCTCAGGAAATCTGCACTTTTCTAAATATGCGAACATCCCATAAATAGATGTTTCAATTAGTGCTGTAACATCACGGATATCTCCAATTCCGTTTAACCGCCAGTCAAAACCGGACGGTTTTCGGTTAAACGATTTATTGTCGGCAGCAAGCCAGGTCCGTGTGAAAAAGCGGGAAGGACTTTAATTTAACTGCGGGGTGCATTTGAAGGCGCCGATTTGTGCTTGTGAACTTGTCACAAATAATAGTAACAATGTCGTTTTTAGAAGAATGTGTAAGATCCTTAATGTAAATTAAAAACAGTAGAGGGCCTAGGATAGAACCTTGTGGTACGCCCTGTGTAATAGTTGGATGAATTATTATTATAAACTACACTTTCAAACCAAGATGACAGACAAATTGGAGTGTTGTTCTAGTTTCGGAGTGGTGAGTCAACACACAGATTACTGAGCTGGGAGACATTGCCAGGCATAGTGCCAGGTGGAGGGGCATAAATCGAAACTTTAAAAAAATAAAAATAAAAATTAAAAAAATAAAAAAATAAAAAAACGGGAAAACGAAACCGTCCAATTGAAAACGGAATCCGCCATGGGCGGTCGGATACCGGACGGTTAAACGTTTGACTACAGTAGTTTCAATGGAATGTCGGCAAACTTGGACTTATTATGATTTGTTTGATGCTGCCAGGTGTCTCACATTGACTCTGACAGACTTCAGGCAAAATGAACTTGATTCTGTGTTAAATATCCCTCCTTTTTTTTGTTTTACTTCAGAGTAGCTCAATTTCGCTTTTTTAAATAGTTTTTATAAATTGTTTTATTTATCAGGTGGGCTGTATCTAATACAGACCACCTTATATTTTTGTTAAAGGCACACTGTCCTACTTATAGCTACTTGCTCCCTCTATATAGAAAACTTCCCAAATCGGTGCCTGTTGGTCCCCCATGATCCTCTTTTTCTTATGTTAAATGAGAGCTGAGTTATGAGATAGCCACCTGTCACAGTGGCCTCGATGGCTCTCTGGGTGGTCTAATCCCTTCTAGCTGCAGTAGTAAAGCCTCCCTTTAAAATTGCCTTTATTTATCAGGTGGGCTGTATCTAATACAGACCACCTTATATTTTTGTTAAAATTGCCTTTATTATCAGGTGGGCTGTATCTAATACAGACCACCTTATATTTTTGTTAAAATTGCCTTTATTATTATTTATTTATTATTATTTATTTATTTTTCTTATTTCGACCCACTTTTTTGTTAGCAAGATAACTTTTAAATGGTTCAATCAAATAACTTGAAATTTGGCACAAATATGTGTAGGCATATATAGATATCAAAATAACGTTTTCAACCTTGACCTTGACTGATTACGTCATCTAGGCGCCATTTTGTGAATTTTAACTTATGATCATATCTTCATGATGGAAAGTAATTTTTTATTCATATTTTGCAAGATCAAGGTCAATATTAGTCCGGTCAATTTCAGGTCAAAAAACGCGCGCGTGCGCGTACGTCCGCGCGTCAATGTGCGCGCAAAATTTTTAAATGCTTAAAATCGTCTCAAATTTATTTTGCATACGTTTCAGGTCATTTTAAGCATTTTATAAAAAATCGCGCGTACGAGCATGCGCGCGCGTTTTCGCGCGTAACACCATTAAAAAACATAGAATCGCCATTTTTTTTTCTTTCATGATATTTCTCATATTTTTTCAAGGAATTTGATTTCATGTTTATCTCTTTATGACCATTATTAACAAGATGAGCGTAAATTCAAGATAAAAGTCAGTGCGCGCGAGGTCTTTTAATACATAGCATATATGGGCAAAAACATGCCTATACAAAATCCGTTATAGCCCTTTGGAATGCACCGGGATCCTCAATTTTTTTTTCATATTTAGATAGAGTATGAGTCGAAAATATGATTCCATGTCTCATTTGGCCATTAAGTGTATCGTGACATCATCACAATGGCCTTGGAACTCAAAATACGAATTTGCATATTATGACGTCAGCATATTTATGTAAAATTGATTGTATCTCTGTAAATATTGATCAATTTTCTTCAAAATTTCGATATGTTGTAGCTAAGACAATTCTCTATCAGCTCAGTAATAACCATTTTTCATTTTGATGACGTCATCATAGTGAAAATTTTGATTAAAGGCCTCATGTCAAAAACTTCATAATTTGCGTCTTATGCCTATAGAAGGTGAATTTAGTTCACGTTATGAATCTACATGATAATGTTTTTTTTAAGAATTTGTAAGCAGTATGTCGCTCATTTTTGCTCTATTTTGTCTCAAATTTTAGTTGACCAGCCCACCTATACTTGTTCCAAACAAGTATTATATGTCTAGTTATTATTTATTTATTTATTTTTCTTATTTCCACCCACTTTTTTGTTAACAAGATAACTTGAAAATGGCTCAATCAAATGCCTTGAAATTTGGCACACATATGTATAGGCATATAAACAAAACACACTGAGGTTTTCAACCTTGACCTTGACTGATGACGTCATCTAGGCGCCATTTTGTGAATATTAACTCATGATCATATCTTCATAACCAAAAGTAATTTCTCATTCATATTTATCATGATCAAGGTCAATATCAGTCCGGTCAATTTCATGTCCAAAAACGCGCGCGTGCGCGTACGTCTGCGCGTTAGTGCGCGCGCAAAATTTTTAAATACTCAAAATCGTCTCAAATTTGTTTTGCATACGTTTCAGGTCATTGTAAGCATTTTATAAAAAATCGCGCGTACGAGCATGCGCGCGCGTTTTCGCGCGTAACACCATTACAAAACATAGAATCGCCATTTTTTTTTCTTTCATGATATTTCTCATATTTTTTCAAGGAATTTGATACCATGTTTATCTCTTTATGACCATTAATAACAAGATGAGCGTAAATTCAAGATAAATGTCAGTGCGCGCGAGCTCTTTTAATACATAGCATATATGGGCAAAAACATGCCTATACAAAATCTGTTATAGCTCTTTGGAATGCACCGGGATCCTCAATTTTTTTTCATATTTAGATAGAGTATGAGTCGGAAATATGATTCCATGTCTCATTTGGCCATTAAGTGTATCGTGACATCATCACAATGGCCTTGGAACTCAAAATACGAATTTGCATATTATGACGTCAGCATATTTATGTAAAATTGATTGTATATCTGTAAATATTGATCAATTTTCTTCAAAATTTCGATATGTTGTAGCTAAGACAATTCTCTACAAGCGCAGTAATAACCATTTTTCATTTTGATGACGTCATCATAGTGGAAATTTAGATTAAAGGCCTCATGTAAAAAACTTCATAATTTGCGTGTTATGCCTATAGAAGGTGAATTTAGTTCACGTTATGAATCTACATGATATTGTTTTTTAAGAATTTGTAAGCAGTATGTCGCTTATTTTTGCTCTATTTTGTCTCAAATTTTAGTTGACCAGCCCACCTATACTTGTTCCAAACAAGTATTATATGTCTAGTTTATTATTATTTATTTATTTTTCTTATTTTGACCCACTTTTTTGTTAGCAAGATAACTTTGAAATGGTTCAATCAAATGCTTTGATATTTGGCACACATATGTATAGGCATATGGACACTACACGGTGAGGGTTTCAACCTTGACCTTGACTGATGACGTCATCTAGGCGCCATTTTGTGAAATTTTCTGAAAATCAACTCATGATCATATCTTCATAACCAAAATTAATTTCTCATTTATATTTATCAAGATCAAGGTCAATATCCGTCCGGTCAATTTCAGGTCAAAAAACGCGCGCGTGCGCGTACGTCCGCGCGTCAGTGCGCGCGCAAAAAAATTAAATGCTCAAAATCGTCTCAAAGTTATTTTGCATACGTTTCAGGTCATTTTAAGCATTTTATAAAAAAAAACGCGCACACGCGCATGCGCGCGCGTTTTCGCGCGTAACACCATTACAAAACATAGAATCGCCATTTTTTTTCTTTCATGATATTTCTCATATTTTTTCAAGGAATTTTCGATATGTTGTAGCTAAGACAATTCTCTACAAGCGCAGTAATAACTATTTTTCATTTTGATGACGTCATCATAGTGAAAATTTAGATTAAAGGCCTCATGTCAAAAACTTCATAATTTGTGTGTTATGCCTATAGAAGGTGAATTTAGTTCACGTTATGAATCTACATGATATTGTTTTTTAAGAATTTGTAAGCATTCTTAACCCGTTTCTTCCGAAATTATTCAGCCTGATAGCCACCCCACAAACGAGATTAAAAATTGAAAACTCGACTCCTTCGCTGCCGTACCGTGCGACTGTTCAGCGCGCGGAACAATGCGTGTGCGTTGAAGCGATCGACCTAAACCCTGGCCAGTCGCTTCGACGAGCAGGAACTTTAGCGCATGCGCAGATCATTTGGTAATCTGCCGTGCTCCCAAAGTTCTTTCAGCTCTTCCGTACGGTAGATTTTGTTTTTCTTTATTATCTTTTTTTCCTCTTCTACCTACTTATTATGTTCTTCTTCTTTCTCCTCCGTTCCTTTTTTTCCCCTTGTCACTCTTATTCCTCCTCCTTCTTCTTCTTCTTTTTCTTCTTCTTCCTATTCTTCTTATTAATCTCTTTTTATTTTGATACTCGATTTTATGAGAAAATTCACAGTTTATAAAAAGTAAACTATTTCAACGTAAGTTTCTGTTGCATCAAATTTAATTGAAATAGTTTATCAGCAAAAATTGACTGTTATAATTTACGTCGGACATTATACTGTAGCGAAAATATATAAACATGATCAAATGAAACTCAAGAAGAATCCAGAAGGGGGGGGGGGGGGGGTTGAAAGGAGAGGCAAAATAGCATACTAATAAATACAGTACAGACTTTATAACGAATCGCCCAACTTTCTCTCTCTCTTTCTCTCTGTCTTTTTTTGTCTCTCTCTCTCCCTCTCTCTCACTCTATAAAAACCGTTCATTATACTTCATCTCTCTCATACTGTTTTCTGTTCCGCGATTTCCGAAAGCACGTTTCGACATATAAATAAGAATTGTTAATCATATAACGCATAGCCAGATTTTACCCTATCTAAAATATTGATGCAAATATATTACAATCATGGAAATATAAAGGAATAAACAAGAGGATGTAATTAAATAAAATGTCACAGACAAAAAGATGATAGGGGAAATGTTTGCTTCTCTCTCTCTCTTGATCGTTCGTTCTCTCAAAGCCAGTTTCCGTCTTTCTTTGCTTTCTGTTCCGCTATTTGTTTTTATACCGAAATTGTTCCTTCCGATTTTGAGAAAAATTATTATACAATATTTTTAAAATGAAGAAAAACGGAACTAACGGCTGATATCGAAATGAGAAGAATATTACTGTACAATAATTAAAAAAGTAAGAGTTTGGATATAAAAACATCTCTTTTGCAAAAAATTAATATGAAACAATCTTTTTTGACAGAACTAATATACGTCGGACGAAGGAAATAACTCCTTGGTCGGACATTATACTTTAGCGAAAATATATTTTTTTTTTAAAGAACTAAAGAAATATTCTGAACGGGGGGGGGGGGGGTGATCAGATAGACAACTAGCATAATAATAAATACAGTACAGACTTCGTCCAACTTTCTATCTCCCTCTCTCTCTCTCTCTCTTTCTCTCTCCCCCTCTCTCTCTCTCTCTCTCTCTCTATCTGTCAATGTTGTTCCGCCATTTGCTTGTATGCCGGCATCATTCCTTCTTTGAGATAAATTATGATAACATATCCATGATGATGAAAACATACATCTTAAATACTAGGGAACAAAAATAGAGAACGAGCGGCTGATAATGTCAAAAGGAATATTACTGTACACAAATTATAGAAAGTAAAAGTTTTGATTTTGAATGTAAATCTCTGTTGCATCAAAATAAAATGAAACGTTCATTATATCGACGGAAATAATATACATCGGACATTATACTTAACCACAAAAGGGTCATCTAGAAGTAGGTGGATAACATTATAAGAGAAAGATGAGAAATAATGAAACTTTCTCTTTCGAAAACAAAAGAATAATGGAGAGGGAGACAAGGACAAATACACAATAAATAAATATAAACAAGATAGGATTCTAGAGCGGAAGATGATATAGAGGAAACAAAATAGCTCGGAAGTATTGCCTGGAGAGCAAAATAATTTTTCTGTTTTATTTACTAATGTAAAGCGCTTTGATCATGTTTTATGTAAAGGCGCTATATAATATCAATATGTATGAATATATTGGCACATTTTGACAATTATATAGTTTGTTAGTATGTATTGACAAAGTACATACAAATACAAATGACACAGAAATGTCTGCAAGTATTTGGGACCTATATAGAATATGTGAAAAGAGCTATATCTTTGTCTTTGGCCCATGATCCTACAGCTTAGTTACGTAAGAGGAACAAAGAACGTTGACGAATGTAAAGGTTGTTGTCATGGTTATAAACTCCAACAATAGAAGAGCGGAAGTAAGGTAAGGGTATAATTGAATGACAATGACCTGGCTTACAGCATTGATGATCCTACATGTATAACCCTGGTTTTTTTTGGTGTGTTTTGGGGGGAGTGGGGTCTTGTTGTTTTTGCAATCATTCAAAGATAATATCAATCATTCAAGATAAAGGAATGAACAAGAATATGTGATATGCTAAAATGTAACAGACAAAAAGATGATGATGAAAAATGGTTGTTTCCCTTTCTTTTTCTCTCTCTTTTTCTCTCTCTTTTTCTCTCTCTTTTTCTCTCTCTTTTTCTCTCTCTTTATGTGTCTCTCTCCCTCTCTCTCTCTTTCCTCTCTCTCTCTCTCTTTCTCTCTCTCCACTTTCTCCCTCTCTCTCCGTCTGTCTCGCTGTCTATCTGCCAATGTTGTTCCGCCATTTGCTTGTATGCCGGCACCATTCCTTCTTTGAGATAAATTATTATAACATAATTATGATGATGTACAAATATATCTTATATTGTGTATATAGGGAACGAAATAGAAAAGGAGCGGCTGGTAATGTCGAAATGAGAAGAATATTACTGTACAACTAGAAATGCAATCGTGTCACAACGATGTGCGTGCAATGACGCCATGTTTCTACGTGTCAAACGAAAGAGCTTCTCTCGGACTATCCAGAGCAATTTGTACGAAGTCTGTAGCTTCTGTGATATTGGAGATAGGTAGGGCGAAAGAAAGGCCTCAACAGTGATCTTGATGGGATGGTAGTGACTATGCCTACGAAGTTTGAAAGAAATTGGGATAGGGGAAAAAACCTAGAAAGGGCTCGCAAGCACTGTGTTAAAAAACCAACGGGATTTGGTGCATGTTCGTCATTGCAATCAAGATCGTTCTGGGGCCAATAGCGTGAACCCGATATGCCCCATAGACAATGCGTGTAATGCATGGGTGGAAAACGTACAGGATCTGTATTATGACCGGAGTTAAATTGTTTTTTCTCTCCCTCTTTACGTCTCTTTATGGGCCGTATTTGGTATCATTAGAAAGAGAATTTCATAATTGTTATTGTAAACTACTCTCTTTTTTTCTATGATAATTCTATCGAAACACGTGATGTAAAATAGATTTATAGGACAAAATGGCGTCTTAAATGGCCCCCTTGACCAATTTCAAAAATCCGGCCAAGAGGTGCCCTGCGTATTGGAACTCGGCATGTCACTGCAAATTTTCAAGGGAAAAAAAGGACGTTTAAGGGGCGAAAAGCAGTCTGGAAAATGACGTCATAGCCGATACGTGTTATAATCGGGCGGAAACTCGGCGGAATTCGTATAGTAACCTTTGTTCAAATGCAATTTACTCACAATTTTCTGTGTGAACATATACTATATTTGGTATCATTCGAAAGAGCACCTCATTGCGGTCAGTTTGAAACCACTGTTATCTGCGCTCAATGTATTGCACGCATTAAACGCGCTATTACGTAATGCATAGTAAATTCATCATTTTGGGCGATAACTTTGCGCTGACATATTCAAATTTTACCAAACTTGACAGACAGTTGTCACGTATATGGATACATGTGTCTGCCAAGTTTCATTGATGTAGGTATAAAGATCGCCGTTTTAGAGCAAGTTGAAGTTATTTCTCAATTTTCTTGAACAGGGCGAATTTGGAGGGCAATTTTCTCAAATTTGGTCAGTGATAGGGTATATAATTTTGTATATGGCTGGAAAGGGCATATCTTCGAGTATCTAAATCCAAAAAAGGGTACGGGTTTTGCCAAGCCATAATGGAGATACGGCCACAGAAAGAAAGCCAATTCTCAGAACTTTAGAGGGCGCTATTTATGTTTTGCATAGCCATTGGAGCGTGAAATTTGGCATGGCTATGTGCAATTATGGGATAAGGATACTGTGAGATTTAAATACAAAACGGAATTTATATGAGAAAGTTATGGCAGTTTTAGATTATTTAGGGGTCCATATTTCAAGAATTTGAGAGATTTTTGACGGAGTCGGTTTCAGATTTGAATTTTGAGTATGAAGATGGCATTTTGAAGGGCAGGTTATACGTCGCAGATAAAAGAACATCTCTTAGACTATCTAGAGGAATTTGTTACAAATGTGTAGGATCTAGGATAGTGGAGATAGGAAGGAAAAAAGAAAGGCC
>JAVYIG010017829.1:0-24029 GCA_035222895.1 Strongylocentrotus droebachiensis | reverse complement strand
ATGGTTGACTTTTTGTTGTACTTAGCGAGGCGGGAAGATTCGCCGGCAATTCGCTCGAAGAGTCGTTGACGAAGCTGTTCATGATGATCATGGCCCGACTGGAGATGCCGGTATCTGGATGAACCTGCTTGAGGACTTTGTAGATGTAGATTCCATAACTCTCCTTCCTTTTTCCTGTTCCTCTTCTTGCACCGCTGGGCCGAGGGGCCTTGACTGCCTTCTTGGAGCCTTTCTTAGCAACTTGAGCTGTTGGAGCCATGATGAATTGAGGTTTCTGGTCTGTAAGGATGTAGCGAAACGAGTATGTCAGCAAATATTCTTTGGATACTGTGAATGGCTTGCGAGAACCATTCCTTTTTATACACGGAGCCAGATCCGTATGCTGCGGTTCGTATGCAAATGAGCCTCGGTCTCGATCCTTTCATTGGTCTCTGGGCGTCGCAGAATTAGTGCCTGACCATACCCTGCCTAGAGATGGCGACATAGTGACAACCCATACAGATCATACGGGCATATTTTCTAATATAGGATCTCTCTGCAATGTTCAATTCAATCCCCAAAGAATAAGAAATATGAAAAAGTTGAAGAAGACGATGATTTTGATGGGAATTTGTATATCGAATATGGAACATGTCGAAACTTTTTATCAAAGACATACTTGCACAGGTTGATGATTCACTGCTACTTTTGACATTATCTCGGAGATATATATTATATAGTAGTAGTAGTAGTAGTAGTAGTAGTAGTAGTAGTAGTGTCGCCTCTATATATAAAGAGCGAATTAATTTTTAATTTCTTCTCACACAATATAAACAATGACAGACAATAATAATAAACGTAATGATATAACAGAAATGAGCATTGTAATTCAAAATTATTTGGTTACAGCAAATGAAAAAGAGAACCTATATAATATATCTAAAGCGCTGTATTAAGCGCTATACGATTACATATTAGGTATTATCATTATGAACCATGAATGCGTTATCATTATGAAAACAACATGCATCTTTTATTTTTTATTTATCCACTTCACATCTTTTATCACAGAGTAGGCTGTTTAGTAACTAGCATTTACATTTACTTTTGTAAATAAATCATAATCTCTTTCTATACAATGTTCAATTTCAGTTGAAAACATACATAAGGACCCTCATACTACAAATGCCAATGTCTATACACTATTTCTAACTAAATTTCTTACTGCATTCTGTTTCATAGACACAACCTTTCATAGACACACCCTTCTTGCCCAACCTAAATTTCATTCATTGCTTTCTGTTTCATGATTTGCCTTTCATCTCTCTATATCAATTCACTATCGCCTCTTCTGGGAGGTATTTACAGTCATTATTCGTTTTGCCTTATATTAACGGCTTATTTCTTCTTCTTTCCTCCTTTCTTTCTTACTTAACATACAACAGTATTCTTTCTTGATTATGTGGTGGCTCTGAAAAGAGCCGTTTGTTATTCTAGCCAGGAGAGAGAGAGAGAGGTCTGCTACACTTAGCCGCCGAAGCCGTACAATGTACGACCCTGCCTCTTCAGTGCATACACCACGTCCATGGCTGTGACAGTCTTTCGCTTGGCGTGCTCGCAGTAGGTGACTGCATCACGGATGACATTCTCCAGGAAGACCTTCAGTACACCGCGTGTCTCTTCGTAGATGAGACCAGAGATCCTCTTGACACCTCCCCTTCTAGCAAGTCGACGGATTGCAGGCTTGGTGATGCCCTGGATGTTGTCTCGTAGAACCTTGCGATGACGTTTGGCACCACCCTTTCCGAGTCCCTTTCCTCCTTTTCCTCGACCTGACATGATGATTATTGATAGTTGAGAGCGAGTTCTGTGTGATACTGTAGACTGGATATACGCTAAGCGAATGATGCCTCAACCGGATTGCAGCGAGTATTGTTACACCATTGCGGACTTGGTGACGAGATTCGGCATCATTCGGTATGCGGGACTGGAGTGCGGAGACTCCCATTCGAGTGCGCCCCTTGTGGCGAGTATTCGCTAGCATAGTACATGCATGTATCTAGAGAGGCCTGTGTTGAATGCTCGAGTTGAAATAGCAGGGGGTGACGAATCTTATCCAACAGTACACATGGATGACGAAACTTAATTAACTGAAAAATCGGGCATCACCTACATTACTCAATATACATCAATACGAATGCATTCTCAACCCAAGCCCGCCCGCGCCCCTCTTTCTCTCTCATCCTCATTTTTTTTCCGTATATGATTCATATGTTCATTTATATCTTATTTACAAGTAGTTTTTTTTTTCCGGACTGTATTATATATAGTTTGTTTGTATTTTAAAAGGGCTGAAACGAAAACCAGTGCTGATTGGGCTAATACCACCTTCCATAATTCATCTCATTCTTATTTCCCTTTTGTTTTTCTTCATTTCTTTGTCTCACCCCCTTTTTTTTCCTTCTTCTTCTTCTTCTTCATTACACATAATCATAGTGTCTCAGTACATTTGGACAAGTGTTCTTTCTTGGGTATGTGGTGGCTCTGAAAAGAGCCGTTTTTGGTAGGATGAGAAAGTTGGCGTGCAAATCACTTTGCAGCCTTTGCAGTCTTCTTTGCCGCAGGCTTCTTGGGCTTGGCAGTCTTGGGTTTCTTTGCGGCGGCGGCTGCCTTCTTGGGCGTCTTCTTTGGTGTTGATTTCTTGGCTGCTGGCTTCTTGGGTGCCTTCTTTGGAGTCTCTTCTTCTCTTTCTTTTCAGTCGTTTTCTTTACTGGCTTCTTCGCTTTCTTGGGGGCTGCCTTGATTTTCTTGCGGCGGCTGCCTTCTGCAGTTTCTCCTTCTTCGCTGTAGCCTTTTCCTTGCCTTCTCACGCTGTGCTAGAAGTTTTGCCTTCTCCTTCTCCTTCTTGGCCTTCTCCGACGCCTGTGCCTTGGCCGCCTGCACATTCAGCTTGAAAGAACCCGATGCTCCTTTCCCCTTCGGTCTGCACTAGTTTGCCTTTCTCCACGCCAGACTTTAGGGCCCGCTTGATGAATAGCAGCTGTCGGTCCATCTGCACGTCGAAATTGGTAGCGATATACTTCTTTATTGCTTGCAGCGAGGAGCCATTGCGGTCCTTCAACTCGGTGATTGCTGTAGCAACCATCTCGGCAGCCGGTGGGTGGGCCGCCGGCTTCTTAGTAGTCACCTTCTTAGAGCTATCCTTCTCAGCCATCTTGATATACGGTGCGTCGGGAGGTTAACAAAATGAATAACCATCGGTTCGGCAACGCCGTCAATATACGGCATGGTTGCGTACGTGGGAGGAGACGATCCCGGGTCGTCTGCCCCCATGACTGCATGCCAGTTTGTGTTTGTTTTAAGAAACTTTTCTTCCTTCTTTTCCATCCATACATGCTCTTATTCCACCACCCCCTTCTTCTTCTTCTTCTTCATCCTCTCCTACCATGTACAATATACACAATCATTATATGAATTTGAAGAAAAAAATGAAATCAAAGGCAGATAATAATATAATAATAGGTGGCGATAACACCATCAACCCCCTCTTGAAACACAGTCACATTCATGGAAAATAGCATAGTTTCCCATTAAAATGCTGACTAAAAAGATAATAGTTTGCTCTGCATGGTCACCCTCATATCCGTACTAGTAACTGTAAATATATATTTAATTAACCACCTTGCTTTTTCTTTTACTGCTCTATACACTTTTTTTGTTCATAACATCTAAGGATGTATATCTTTATTTAATATATATCAATCATTATAGATAACGATTATTAAGGCTTACTTAGTTCATCTCAAGTGTATCGTTTTAAACTAAGAGAGAGAGAGAGAGAGAGAGAGAGAGAGAGAGAGAGAAAGAGAGTGGGGGAAGGGGATTCATAAATGAAACAATTCTTTCGTGAGTAATTGGTGGCCCTGATAAGGGCCGTTGAGGTTTCAAGATTTGCCGGGAGCAAACTCTAGCTTGATTTAGCGGTTTTCTTGGGAAGCAGCACGGCTTGGATGTTGGGCAGAACACCACCTTGAGCGATCGTCACCCCACCCAAAAGCTTGTTGAGTTCTTCATCATTACGCACAGCGAGTTGAAGGTGGCGTGGGATGATCCTAGATTTCTTGTTGTCGCGGGCAGCGTTGCCTGCGAGTTCCAAGATTTCGGCAGTGAGGTACTCTAGGACGGCAGCCATGTAGACAGGAGCTCCACCGCCGACCCTCTTTGCATAGTTGCCCTTTCGGAGAAACCGATGAACACGTCCCACTGGAAACTGGAGCCCTGCACGGGATGAGCGCGTCTTTGCCTTGGTGCGGGCCTTTCCACTCTTTCCTCTGCCAGACATGATGTTTTTGATGAGTTTAGAATAAATCGGAAGCGAAGTTCAGAACGTAACAATGTTCGATGACTTGAATGGATGCCCAACAGCGTTTTGGTGGCTATTTATACCGGGTGTTAGGATCGCAGTGACCGTCGGGGAGCATTGTGACTATTGTCCAATCAGCGGGTAGCTGACCGGATCTCCTTAAACTTGTTTCGCATCATTAGTGAATGGTGCCATCTCGCGGCGACTTATCCGTTTTCTCCACTGATATCACAACCATTGCTAATCAGATTAGATTGTATAGGGTTTCTTGAATTAAAACAAACAACAGATCAATTCAAATGGATGGGACGACAACGCCTGAAAATGTGATAAAACTGTAGCCCATTCAAAGTACACTGCCACTATTTCCAATAGTGTCAGGTTCTATGTTATATTTCAGAGATCATTCATTCAATCAATCAATCAATCAATCAATCGCCTAAAAACTCTCTTTCTGGGGATATATGTTTCATCACAATTCACCCTAGATTTGTTTCAGTATGTGGCATACGTAACATGAGGAGGTCATTCATAGATTTCAGTAGATTGATATTTGAATATTCCTTGCATTTAATGCCTAACACTTATCGTGTTCTACATTTTTATCATATCGTTTATCTGAATTATGTTCTACATTTGTATCATATCGTTTACCTGAATTATGTTCTACATTTCTATCATATCGTTCATCTAAATTATGTTCTCCAAATGTTTGTTTTTTTCTTCTTATCTTATAATAGCGTCGATTGTCATGCATCGTGTTCATTTTAGAAATCAGTGATTCTTTCTTGGGGTTGTGGTGGCTCTGAAAAGAGCCGTTTGTGTATGCGGTGCATGGGCTACATGCTGTACCGATGGTTCTAGGCGCGTTCTCCGCGGATTCGACGGGCGAGCTGGATGTCTTTGGGCATGATGGTAACCCTCTTGGCGTGGATGGCACACAGGTTGGTGTCCTCAAAGAGGCCAACTAGGTATGCCTCGCTGGCTTCTTGAAGGGCCATCACTGCGGAACTCTGGAAACGTAGCTCTGTCTTGAAGTCCTGTGCAATCTCACGCACTAGACGCTGGAATGGCAGTTTTCGGATGAGAAGTTCAGTGCTCTTCTGGTAGCGGCGAATCTCTCTCAGGGCGACTGTGCCAGGCCTGTATCGATGAGGCTTCTTGACTCCTCCAGTAGCGGGGGCACTCTTTCTGGCAGCTTTGGTCGCCAGCTGCTTGCGGGGAGCCTTCCCTCCTGTAGATTTGCGAGCGGTCTGCTTGGTGCGTGCCATAGTTGCTGAGAGACAGTAGGTAATTCAGTACTTCAAATACGAGTGACGGGATGAATGAGAACCACTGGCAATTTTCAGCTATTTATATGAGCTGCGAAGGATCCTGGTGCCGTCGCCCTACGTTTGTAAAGCTCTCTTGATTGGTCAACCGGATTGTTCTTTTGTTTAGCGCGTGACGGGAAGGGGGGGGGGGGGGCTTGGCGATGCCGTATGTGCAAGTCAATAGAATGTGTCGAAAGGTGGCGCAACCACCGTTTTAAACATGGGTTACATGGCAAGCCGGGAATTTGGCTCACGCACGCAGTGGTGCCAAATAATTACGAGAATATGCATTCTAACATATGATGATTAAGATGTTTGACCGAGAGTCTGCTCGGATGATCTTGAGAGGGCGGATGAGAGGGAGGCAGGCAGGGAGGTGGGTGGGGATGAATCATGAGAAAAGACACTATCAACTTTGACCTGAATCTCGTCAACCTTTCAAGGAAGGATGCATGGACGTATATCATGTAGGACATGTTGCCATCTTGAATTATATATATTTTTTTTTTATTTAATCGACTATTTTCGTCTTCCTTTTCGTCATCATGACTACACGTTATGACCTACTCTAGATTTATAGAGTGAGATAATATATATATGGCTAGTATTATTTTATACTATTGTGTAATCTTTATTTTATCTTTTGCAATACTCATGCATTATATTCATTATACTTTTTTATTTAATGAGAAACTACGCTACATTACTACGGATATCATTCTTTCTTGATTATTTGTGTGGCCCTGAAAAGGGCCGTTGTATGTCCAATGAGAGCAGGATATGACCTGTCTACTTGGAAGTAGTGTATTTCGTCACTGCCTTGGTACCCTCGCTCACAGCGTGCTTTGCCAGCTCTCCGGGGAGAATGAGGCGGACGGCGGTCTGAATCTCGCGACTGCTGATGGTTGACTTTTTGTTGTACTTAGCGAGGCGGGAAGATTCGCCGGCAATTCGCTCGAAGATGTCGTTGACGAAGCTGTTCATGATGATCATGGCCCGACTGGAGATGCCGGTATCTGGATGAACCTGCTTGAGGACTTTGTAGATGTAGATTCCATAACTCTCCTTCCTTTTCCTGTTCCTCTTCTTGCCACCGCTGGGCCGAGGGGCCTTGACTGCCTTCTTGGAGCCTTTCTTAGCAACTTGAGCTGTTGGAGCCATGATGAATTGAGGTTTTCTGGTCTGTAAGGATGTAGCGAAACGAGTATGTCAAGCAAATATTCTTTGGATACTGTGAATGGCTTGCGAGAACCATTCCTTTTTATACACGGAGCCAGATCCGTATGCTGCGGTTCGTATGCAAATGAGCCTCGGTCTCGATCCTTTCATTGGTCTTGGGCGTCGCAGAATTAGTGCCTGTACCATACCCTGCCTAGAGATGGCGACATAGTGACAACCCATACAGATCATACGGGCATATTTTCTAATATAGGATCTCTCTGCAATGTTCAATTCAATCCCCAAAGAATAAGAAATATGAAAAAGTTGAAGAAGACGATGATTTTGATGGGAATTTGTATATCCGAATATGGAACATGTCGAAACTTTTTATCAAAGACATACTTGCACAGGTTATGATTCACTGCTACTTTTGACATTATCTCGGAGATATATAATTATATAGTAGTAGTAGTAGTAGTAGTAGTAGTAGTAGTAGTGTCGCTCTATATATAAAGAGCGAATTAATTTTTAATTTCTTCTCACACAATATAAACAATGACAGACAATAATAATAAACGTAATGATATAACAGAAATGAGCATTGTAATTCAAAATTATTTGGTTACAGCAAATGAAAAAGAGAACCTATATAATATATCTAAAGCGCTGTATTAAGCGCTATACGATTACATATTAGGTATTATCATTATGAACCATGAATGCGTTATCATTATGAAAACAACATGCATCTTTTATTTTTTATTTATCCACTTCACATCTTTTATCACAGAGTAGGCTGTTTAGTAACTAGCATTTACATTTACTTTTGTAAATAAATCATAATCTCTTTCTATACAATGTTCAATTTCAGTTGAAAACATACATAAGGACCCTCATACTACAAATGCCAATGTCTATACACTATTTCTAACTAAATTTCTTACTGCATTCTGTTTCATAGACACACCCTTTCATAGACACACCCTTCTTGCCCAACCTAAATTTCATTCATTGCTTTCTGTTTCATGATTTGCCTTTCATCTCTCTATATCAATCACTATCGCCTCTTCTGGGAGGTATTTACAGTCATTATTCGTTTTGCCTTATATTAACGGCTTATTTCTTCTTCTTTCCTCCTTTCTTTCTTTACTTAACATACAACAGTATTCTTTCTTGATTATGTGGTGGCTCTGAAAAGAGCCGTTTGTTATTCTAGCCAGGAGAGAGAGAGAGAGGTCTGCTACACTTAGCCGCCGAAGCCGTACAATGTACGACCCTGCCTCTTCAGTGCATACACCACGTCCATGGCTGTGACAGTCTTTCGCTTGGCGTGCTCGCAGTAGGTGACTGCATCACGGATGACATTCTCCAGGAAGACCTTCAGTACACCGCGTGTCTCTTCGTAGATGAGACCAGAGATCCTCTTGACACCTCCCCTTCTAGCAAGTCGACGGATTGCAGGCTTGGTGATGCCCTGGATGTTGTCTCGTAGAACCTTGCGATGACGTTTGGCACCACCCTTTCCGAGTCCCTTTCCTCCTTTTCCTCGACCTGACATGATGATTATTGATAGTTGAGAGCGAGTTCTGTGTGATACTGTAGACTGGATATTACGCTAAGCGAATGATGCCTCAACCGGATTGCAGCGAGTATTGTTACACCATTGCGGACTTGGGTGACGAGATTCGGCATCATTCGGTATGCGGGACTGGAGTGCGGAGACTCCCCATTCGAGTGCGCCCCCTTGTGGCGAGTATTCGCTAGCATAGTACATGCATGTATCTAGAGAGGCCTGTGTTGAATGCTCGAGTTGAAATAGCAGGGGGTGACGAATCTTATCCAACAGTACACATGGATGACGAAACTTAATTAACTGAAAAATCGGGCATCACCTACATTACTCAATATACATCAATACGAATGCATTCCTCACCCAAGCCCGCCCGCGCCCCTCTTTCTCTCTCATCCTTCATTTTTTTTCCGTATATGATTCATATGTTCATTTATATCTTATTTACAAGTAGTTTTTTTTTTCCGGACTGTATTATATATAGTTTGTTTGTATTTTAAAAGGGCTGAAACGAAAACCAGTGCTGATTGGGCTAATACCACCTTCCATAATTCATCTCATTCTTATTTCCCTTTTGTTTTTCTTCATTTCTTTGTCTCACCCCCTTTTTTTTCCTTCTTCTTCTTCTTCTTCATTACACATAATCATAGTGTCTCAGTACATTTGGACAAGTGTTCTTTCTTGGGTATGTGGTGGCTCTGAAAAGAGCCGTTTTTGGTAGGATGAGAAAGTTGGCGTGCAAAATCACTTTGCAGCCTTTGCAGTCTTCTTTGCCGCAGGCTTCTTGGGCTTGGCAGTCTTGGGTTTCTTTGCGGCGGCGGCTGCCTTCTTGGGCGTCTTCTTTGGTGTTGATTTCTTGGCTGCTGGCTTCTTGGGTGCCTTCTTTGGAGTCTTCTTCTTCTCTTTCTTTTCAGTCGTTTTCTTTACTGGCTTCTTCGCTTTCTTGGGGGCTGCCTTGATTTTCTTTGCGGCGGCTGCCTTCTGCAGTTTCTCCTTCTTCGCTGTAGCCTTTTCCTTGGCCTTCTCACGCTGTGCTAGAAGTTTTGCCTTCTCCTTCTCCTTCTTGGCCTTCTCCGACGCCTGTGCCTTGGCCGCCTGCACATTCAGCTTGAAAGAACCCGAAGCTCCTTTCCCCTTCGTCTGCACTAGTTTGCCTTTCTCCACGCCAGACTTTAGGGCCCGCTTGATGAATAGCAGCTGTCGGTCCATCTGCACGTCGAAATTGGTAGCGATATACTTCTTTATTGCTTGCAGCGAGGAGCCATTGCGGTCCTTCAACTCGGTGATTGCTGTAGCAACCATCTCGGCAGCCGGTGGGTGGGCCGCCGGCTTCTTAGTAGTCACCTTCTTAGAGCTATCCTTCTCAGCCATCTTGATATACGGTGCGTCGGGAGGTTAACAAAATGAATAACCATCGGTTCGGCAACGCCGTCAATATACGGCATGGTTGCGTACGTGGGAGGAGACGATCCCGGGTCGTCTGCCCCCATGACTGCATGCCAGTTTGTGTTTGTTTTAAGAAACTTTTCTTCCTTCTTTTCCATCCATACATGCTCTTATTCCACCACCCCCTTCTTCTTCTTCTTCTTCATCCTCTCCTACCATGTACAATATACACAATCATTATATGAATTTGAAGAAAAAAATGAAATCAAAGGCAGATAATAATATAATAATAGGTGGCGATAACACCATCAACCCCCTCTTGAAACACAGTCACATTCATGGAAAATAGCATAGTTTCCCATTAAAATGCTGACTAAAAAGATAATAGTTTGCTCTGCATGGTCACCCTCATATCCGTACTAGTAACTGTAAATATATATTTAATTAACCACCTTGCTTTTTCTTTTACTGCTCTATACACTTTTTTTGTTCATAACATCTAAGGATGTATATCTTTATTTAATATATATCAATCATTATAGATAACGATTATTAAGGCTTACTTAGTTCATCTCAAGTGTATCGTTTTAAACTAAGAGAGAGAGAGAGAGAGAGAGAGAGAGAGAGAGAAAGAGAGTGGGGGAAGGGGATTCATAAATGAAACAATTCTTTCGTGAGTAATTGGTGGCCCTGATAAGGGCCGTTGAGGTTTCAAGATTTGCCGGGAGCAAACTCTAGCTTGATTTAGCGGTTTTCTTGGGAAGCAGCACGGCTTGGATGTTGGGCAGAACACCACCTTGAGCGATCGTCACCCCACCCAAAAGCTTGTTGAGTTCTTCATCATTACGCACAGCGAGTTGAAGGTGGCGTGGGATGATCCTAGATTTCTTGTTGTCGCGGGCAGCGTTGCCTGCGAGTTCCAAGATTTCGGCAGTGAGGTACTCTAGGACGGCAGCCATGTAGACAGGAGCTCCACCGCCGACCCTCTTTGCATAGTTGCCCTTTCGGAGAAACCGATGAACACGTCCCACTGGAAACTGGAGCCCTGCACGGGATGAGCGCGTCTTTGCCTTGGTGCGGGCCTTTCCACTCTTTCCTCTGCCAGACATGATGTTTTTGATGAGTTTAGAATAAATCGGAAGCGAAGTTCAGAACGTAACAATGTTCGATGACTTGAATGGATGCCCAACAGCGTTTTGGTGGCTATTTATACCGGGTGTTAGGATCGCAGTGACCGTCGGGGAGCATTGTGACTATTGTCCAATCAGCGGGTAGCTGACCGGATCTCCTTAAACTTGTTTCGCATCATTAGTGAATGGTGCCATCTCGCGGCGACTTATCCGTTTTCTCCACTGATATCACAACCATTGCTAATCAGATTAGATTGTATAGGGTTTCTTGAATTAAAACAAACAACAGATCAATTCAAATGGATGGGACGACAACGCCTGAAAATGTGATAAAACTGTAGCCCATTCAAAGTACACTGCCACTATTTCCAATAGTGTCAGGTTCTATGTTATATTTCAGAGATCATTCATTCAATCAATCAATCAATCAATCAATCGCCTAAAAACTCTCTTTCTGGGGATATATGTTTCATCACAATTCACCCTAGATTTGTTTCAGTATGTGGCATACGTAACATGAGGAGGTCATTCATAGATTTCAGTAGATTGATATTTGAATATTCCTTGCATTTTAATGCCTAACACTTATCGTGTTCTACATTTTTATCATATCGTTTATCTGAATTATGTTCTACATTTGTATCATATCGTTTACCTGAATTATGTTCTACATTTCTATCATATCGTTCATCTAAATTATGTTCTCCAAATGTTTGTTTTTTTCTTCTTATCTTATAATAGCGTCGATTGTCATGCATCGTGTTCATTTTAGAAATCAGTGATTCTTTCTTGGGGTTGTGGTGGCTCTGAAAAGAGCCGTTTGTGTATGCGGTGCATGGGCTACATGCTGTACCGATGGTTCTAGGCGCGTTCTCCGCGGATTCGACGGGCGAGCTGGATGTCTTTGGGCATGATGGTAACCCTCTTGGCGTGGATGGCACACAGGTTGGTGTCCTCAAAGAGGCCAACTAGGTATGCCTCGCTGGCTTCTTGAAGGGCCATCACTGCGGAACTCTGGAAACGTAGCTCTGTCTTGAAGTCCTGTGCAATCTCACGCACTAGACGCTGGAATGGCAGTTTTCGGATGAGAAGTTCAGTGCTCTTCTGGTAGCGGCGAATCTCTCTCAGGGCGACTGTGCCAGGCCTGTATCGATGAGGCTTCTTGACTCCTCCAGTAGCGGGGGCACTCTTTCTGGCAGCTTTGGTCGCCAGCTGCTTGCGGGGAGCCTTCCCTCCTGTAGATTTGCGAGCGGTCTGCTTGGTGCGTGCCATAGTTGCTTGAGAGACAGTAGGTAATTCAGTACTTCAAATACGAGTGACGGGATGAATGAGAACCACTGGCAATTTTCAGCTATTTATATGAGCTGCGAAGGATCCTGGTGCCGTCGCCCTACGTTTGTAAAGCTCTCTTGATTGGTCAACCGGATTGTTCTTTTGTTTAGCGCGTGACGGGAAGGGGGGGGGGGGGCTTGGCGATGCCGTATGTGCAAGTCAATAGAATGTGTCGAAAGGTGGCGCAACCACCGTTTTAAACATGGGTTACATGGCAAGCCGGGAATTTGGCTCACGCACGCAGTGGTGCCAAATAATTACGAGAATATGCATTCTAACATATGATGATTAAGATGTTTGACCGAGAGTCTGCTCGGATGATCTTGAGAGGGCGGATGAGAGGGAGGCAGGCAGGGAGGTGGGTGGGGATGAATCATGAGAAAAGACACTATCAACTTTGACCTGAATCTCGTCAACCTTTCAAGGAAGGATGCATGGACGTATATCATGTAGGACATGTTGCCATCTTGAATTATATATATATTTTTTTTATTTAATCGACTATTTTCGTCTTCCTTTTCGTCATCATGACTACACGTTATGACCTACTCTAGATTTATAGAGTGAGATAATATATATATGGCTAGTATTATTTTATACTATTGTGTAATCTTTATTTTATCTTTTGCAATACTCATGCATTATATTCATTATACTTTTTTATTTAATGAGAAACTACGCTACATTACTACGGATATCATTCTTTCTTGATTATTTGTGTGGCCCTGAAAAGGGCCGTTGTATGTCCAATGAGAGCAGGATATGACCTGTCTACTTGGAAGTAGTGTATTTCGTCACTGCCTTGGTACCCTCGCTCACAGCGTGCTTTGCCAGCTCTCCGGGGAGAATGAGGCGGACGGCGGTCTGAATCTCGCGACTGCTGATGGTTGACTTTTTGTTGTACTTAGCGAGGCGGGAAGATTCGCCGGCAATTCGCTCGAAGATGTCGTTGACGAAGCTGTTCATGATGATCATGGCCCGACTGGAGATGCCGGTATCTGGATGAACCTGCTTGAGGACTTTGTAGATGTAGATTCCATAACTCTCCTTCCTTTTCCTGTTCCTCTTCTTGCCACCGCTGGGCCGAGGGGCCTTGACTGCCTTCTTGGAGCCTTTCTTAGCAACTTGAGCTGTTGGAGCCATGATGAATTGAGGTTTTCTGGTCTGTAAGGATGTAGCGAAACGAGTATGTCAAGCAAATATTCTTTGGATACTGTGAATGGCTTGCGAGAACCATTCCTTTTTATACACGGAGCCAGATCCGTATGCTGCGGTTCGTATGCAAATGAGCCTCGGTCTCGATCCTTTCATTGGTCTTGGGCGTCGCAGAATTAGTGCCTGTACCATACCCTGCCTAGAGATGGCGACATAGTGACAACCCATACAGATCATACGGGCATATTTTCTAATATAGGATCTCTCTGCAATGTTCAATTCAATCCCCAAAGAATAAGAAATATGAAAAAGTTGAAGAAGACGATGATTTTGATGGGAATTTGTATATCCGAATATGGAACATGTCGAAACTTTTTATCAAAGACATACTTGCACAGGTTATGATTCACTGCTACTTTTGACATTATCTCGGAGATATATAATTATATAGTAGTAGTAGTAGTAGTAGTAGTAGTAGTAGTAGTAGTGTCGCTCTATATATAAAGAGCGAATTAATTTTTAATTTCTTCTCACACAATATAAACAATGACAGACAATAATAATAAACGTAATGATATAACAGAAATGAGCATTGTAATTCAAAATTATTTGGTTACAGCAAATGAAAAAGAGAACCTATATAATATATCTAAAGCGCTGTATTAAGCGCTATACGATTACATATTAGGTATTATCATTATGAACCATGAATGCGTTATCATTATGAAAACAACATGCATCTTTTATTTTTTATTTATCCACTTCACATCTTTTATCACAGAGTAGGCTGTTTAGTAACTAGCATTTACATTTACTTTTGTAAATAAATCATAATCTCTTTCTATACAATGTTCAATTTCAGTTGAAAACATACATAAGGACCCTCATACTACAAATGCCAATGTCTATACACTATTTCTAACTAAATTTCTTACTGCATTCTGTTTCATAGACACACCCTTTCATAGACACACCCTTCTTGCCCAACCTAAATTTCATTCATTGCTTTCTGTTTCATGATTTGCCTTTCATCTCTCTATATCAATCACTATCGCCTCTTCTGGGAGGTATTTACAGTCATTATTCGTTTTGCCTTATATTAACGGCTTATTTCTTCTTCTTTCCTCCTTTCTTTCTTTACTTAACATACAACAGTATTCTTTCTTGATTATGTGGTGGCTCTGAAAAGAGCCGTTTGTTATTCTAGCCAGGAGAGAGAGAGAGAGGTCTGCTACACTTAGCCGCCGAAGCCGTACAATGTACGACCCTGCCTCTTCAGTGCATACACCACGTCCATGGCTGTGACAGTCTTTCGCTTGGCGTGCTCGCAGTAGGTGACTGCATCACGGATGACATTCTCCAGGAAGACCTTCAGTACACCGCGTGTCTCTTCGTAGATGAGACCAGAGATCCTCTTGACACCTCCCCTTCTAGCAAGTCGACGGATTGCAGGCTTGGTGATGCCCTGGATGTTGTCTCGTAGAACCTTGCGATGACGTTTGGCACCACCCTTTCCGAGTCCCTTTCCTCCTTTTCCTCGACCTGACATGATGATTATTGATAGTTGAGAGCGAGTTCTGTGTGATACTGTAGACTGGATATTACGCTAAGCGAATGATGCCTCAACCGGATTGCAGCGAGTATTGTTACACCATTGCGGACTTGGGTGACGAGATTCGGCATCATTCGGTATGCGGGACTGGAGTGCGGAGACTCCCCATTCGAGTGCGCCCCCTTGTGGCGAGTATTCGCTAGCATAGTACATGCATGTATCTAGAGAGGCCTGTGTTGAATGCTCGAGTTGAAATAGCAGGGGGTGACGAATCTTATCCAACAGTACACATGGATGACGAAACTTAATTAACTGAAAAATCGGGCATCACCTACATTACTCAATATACATCAATACGAATGCATTCCTCACCCAAGCCCGCCCGCGCCCCTCTTTCTCTCTCATCCTTCATTTTTTTTCCGTATATGATTCATATGTTCATTTATATCTTATTTACAAGTAGTTTTTTTTTTCCGGACTGTATTATATATAGTTTGTTTGTATTTTAAAAGGGCTGAAACGAAAACCAGTGCTGATTGGGCTAATACCACCTTCCATAATTCATCTCATTCTTATTTCCCTTTTGTTTTTCTTCATTTCTTTGTCTCACCCCCTTTTTTTTCCTTCTTCTTCTTCTTCTTCATTACACATAATCATAGTGTCTCAGTACATTTGGACAAGTGTTCTTTCTTGGGTATGTGGTGGCTCTGAAAAGAGCCGTTTTTGGTAGGATGAGAAAGTTGGCGTGCAAAATCACTTTGCAGCCTTTGCAGTCTTCTTTGCCGCAGGCTTCTTGGGCTTGGCAGTCTTGGGTTTCTTTGCGGCGGCGGCTGCCTTCTTGGGCGTCTTCTTTGGTGTTGATTTCTTGGCTGCTGGCTTCTTGGGTGCCTTCTTTGGAGTCTTCTTCTTCTCTTTCTTTTCAGTCGTTTTCTTTACTGGCTTCTTCGCTTTCTTGGGGGCTGCCTTGATTTTCTTTGCGGCGGCTGCCTTCTGCAGTTTCTCCTTCTTCGCTGTAGCCTTTTCCTTGGCCTTCTCACGCTGTGCTAGAAGTTTTGCCTTCTCCTTCTCCTTCTTGGCCTTCTCCGACGCCTGTGCCTTGGCCGCCTGCACATTCAGCTTGAAAGAACCCGAAGCTCCTTTCCCCTTCGTCTGCACTAGTTTGCCTTTCTCCACGCCAGACTTTAGGGCCCGCTTGATGAATAGCAGCTGTCGGTCCATCTGCACGTCGAAATTGGTAGCGATATACTTCTTTATTGCTTGCAGCGAGGAGCCATTGCGGTCCTTCAACTCGGTGATTGCTGTAGCAACCATCTCGGCAGCCGGTGGGTGGGCCGCCGGCTTCTTAGTAGTCACCTTCTTAGAGCTATCCTTCTCAGCCATCTTGATATACGGTGCGTCGGGAGGTTAACAAAATGAATAACCATCGGTTCGGCAACGCCGTCAATATACGGCATGGTTGCGTACGTGGGAGGAGACGATCCCGGGTCGTCTGCCCCCATGACTGCATGCCAGTTTGTGTTTGTTTTAAGAAACTTTTCTTCCTTCTTTTCCATCCATACATGCTCTTATTCCACCACCCCCTTCTTCTTCTTCTTCTTCATCCTCTCCTACCATGTACAATATACACAATCATTATATGAATTTGAAGAAAAAAATGAAATCAAAGGCAGATAATAATATAATAATAGGTGGCGATAACACCATCAACCCCCTCTTGAAACACAGTCACATTCATGGAAAATAGCATAGTTTCCCATTAAAATGCTGACTAAAAAGATAATAGTTTGCTCTGCATGGTCACCCTCATATCCGTACTAGTAACTGTAAATATATATTTAATTAACCACCTTGCTTTTTCTTTTACTGCTCTATACACTTTTTTTGTTCATAACATCTAAGGATGTATATCTTTATTTAATATATATCAATCATTATAGATAACGATTATTAAGGCTTACTTAGTTCATCTCAAGTGTATCGTTTTAAACTAAGAGAGAGAGAGAGAGAGAGAGAGAGAGAGAGAGAGAGAGAAAGAGAGTGGGGGAAGGGGATTCATAAATGAAACAATTCTTTCGTGAGTAATTGGTGGCCCTGATAAGGGCCGTTGAGGTTTCAAGATTTGCCGGGAGCAAACTCTAGCTTGATTTAGCGGTTTTCTTGGGAAGCAGCACGGCTTGGATGTTGGGCAGAACACCACCTTGAGCGATCGTCACCCCACCCAAAAGCTTGTTGAGTTCTTCATCATTACGCACAGCGAGTTGAAGGTGGCGTGGGATGATCCTAGATTTCTTGTTGTCGCGGGCAGCGTTGCCTGCGAGTTCCAAGATTTCGGCAGTGAGGTACTCTAGGACGGCAGCCATGTAGACAGGAGCTCCACCGCCGACCCTCTTTGCATAGTTGCCCTTTCGGAGAAACCGATGAACACGTCCCACTGGAAACTGGAGCCCTGCACGGGATGAGCGCGTCTTTGCCTTGGTGCGGGCCTTTCCACTCTTTCCTCTGCCAGACATGATGTTTTTGATGAGTTTAGAATAAATCGGAAGCGAAGTTCAGAACGTAACAATGTTCGATGACTTGAATGGATGCCCAACAGCGTTTTGGTGGCTATTTATACCGGGTGTTAGGATCGCAGTGACCGTCGGGGAGCATTGTGACTATTGTCCAATCAGCGGGTAGCTGACCGGATCTCCTTAAACTTGTTTCGCATCATTAGTGAATGGTGCCATCTCGCGGCGACTTATCCGTTTTCTCCACTGATATCACAACCATTGCTAATCAGATTAGATTGTATAGGGTTTCTTGAATTAAAACAAACAACAGATCAATTCAAATGGATGGGACGACAACGCCTGAAAATGTGATAAAACTGTAGCCCATTCAAAGTACACTGCCACTATTTCCAATAGTGTCAGGTTCTATGTTATATTTCAGAGATCATTCATTCAATCAATCAATCAATCAATCAATCGCCTAAAAACTCTCTTTCTGGGGATATATGTTTCATCACAATTCACCCTAGATTTGTTTCAGTATGTGGCATACGTAACATGAGGAGGTCATTCATAGATTTCAGTAGATTGATATTTGAATATTCCTTGCATTTTAATGCCTAACACTTATCGTGTTCTACATTTTTATCATATCGTTTATCTGAATTATGTTCTACATTTGTATCATATCGTTTACCTGAATTATGTTCTACATTTCTATCATATCGTTCATCTAAATTATGTTCTCCAAATGTTTGTTTTTTTCTTCTTATCTTATAATAGCGTCGATTGTCATGCATCGTGTTCATTTTAGAAATCAGTGATTCTTTCTTGGGGTTGTGGTGGCTCTGAAAAGAGCCGTTTGTGTATGCGGTGCATGGGCTACATGCTGTACCGATGGTTCTAGGCGCGTTCTCCGCGGATTCGACGGGCGAGCTGGATGTCTTTGGGCATGATGGTAACCCTCTTGGCGTGGATGGCACACAGGTTGGTGTCCTCAAAGAGGCCAACTAGGTATGCCTCGCTGGCTTCTTGAAGGGCCATCACTGCGGAACTCTGGAAACGTAGCTCTGTCTTGAAGTCCTGTGCAATCTCACGCACTAGACGCTGGAATGGCAGTTTTCGGATGAGAAGTTCAGTGCTCTTCTGGTAGCGGCGAATCTCTCTCAGGGCGACTGTGCCAGGCCTGTATCGATGAGGCTTCTTGACTCCTCCAGTAGCGGGGGCACTCTTTCTGGCAGCTTTGGTCGCCAGCTGCTTGCGGGGAGCCTTCCCTCCTGTAGATTTGCGAGCGGTCTGCTTGGTGCGTGCCATAGTTGCTTGAGAGACAGTAGGTAATTCAGTACTTCAAATACGAGTGACGGGATGAATGAGAACCACTGGCAATTTTCAGCTATTTATATGAGCTGCGAAGGATCCTGGTGCCGTCGCCCTACGTTTGTAAAGCTCTCTTGATTGGTCAACCGGATTGTTCTTTTGTTTAGCGCGTGACGGGAAGGGGGGGGGGGGGGCTTGGCGATGCCGTATGTGCAAGTCAATAGAATGTGTCGAAAGGTGGCGCAACCACCGTTTTAAACATGGGTTACATGGCAAGCCGGGAATTTGGCTCACGCACGCAGTGGTGCCAAATAATTACGAGAATATGCATTCTAACATATGATGATTAAGATGTTTGACCGAGAGTCTGCTCGGATGATCTTGAGAGGGCGGATGAGAGGGAGGCAGGCAGGGAGGTGGGTGGGGATGAATCATGAGAAAAGACACTATCAACTTTGACCTGAATCTCGTCAACCTTTCAAGGAAGGATGCATGGACGTATATCATGTAGGACATGTTGCCATCTTGAATTATATATATTTTTTTTTTATTTAATCGACTATTTTCGTCTTCCTTTTCGTCATCATGACTACACGTTATGACCTACTCTAGATTTATAGAGTGAGATAATATATATATGGCTAGTATTATTTTATACTATTGTGTAATCTTTATTTTATCTTTTGCAATACTCATGCATTATATTCATTATACTTTTTTATTTAATGAGAAACTACGCTACATTACTACGGATATCATTCTTTCTTGATTATTTGTGTGGCCCTGAAAAGGGCCGTTGTATGTCCAATGAGAGCAGGATATGACCTGTCTACTTGGAAGTAGTGTATTTCGTCACTGCCTTGGTACCCTCGCTCACAGCGTGCTTTGCCAGCTCTCCGGGGAGAATGAGGCGGACGGCGGTCTGAATCTCGCGACTGCTGATGGTTGACTTTTTGTTGTACTTAGCGAGGCGGGAAGATTCGCCGGCAATTCGCTCGAAGATGTCGTTGACGAAGCTGTTCATGATGATCATGGCCCGACTGGAGATGCCGGTATCTGGATGAACCTGCTTGAGGACTTTGTAGATGTAGATTCCATAACTCTCCTTCCTTTTCCTGTTCCTCTTCTTGCCACCGCTGGGCCGAGGGGCCTTGACTGCCTTCTTGGAGCCTTTCTTAGCAACTTGAGCTGTTGGAGCCATGATGAATTGAGGTTTTCTGGTCTGTAAGGATGTAGCGAAACGAGTATGTCAAGCAAATATTCTTTGGATACTGTGAATGGCTTGCGAGAACCATTCCTTTTTATACACGGAGCCAGATCCGTATGCTGCGGTTCGTATGCAAATGAGCCTCGGTCTCGATCCTTTCATTGGTCTTGGGCGTCGCAGAATTAGTGCCTGTACCATACCCTGCCTAGAGATGGCGACATAGTGACAACCCATACAGATCATACGGGCATATTTTCTAATATAGGATCTCTCTGCAATGTTCAATTCAATCCCCAAAGAATAAGAAATATGAAAAAGTTGAAGAAGACGATGATTTTGATGGGAATTTGTATATCCGAATATGGAACATGTCGAAACTTTTTATCAAAGACATACTTGCACAGGTTATGATTCACTGCTACTTTTGACATTATCTCGGAGATATATAATTATATAGTAGTAGTAGTAGTAGTAGTAGTAGTAGTAGTAGTAGTGTCGCTCTATATATAAAGAGCGAATTAATTTTTAATTTCTTCTCACACAATATAAACAATGACAGACAATAATAATAAACGTAATGATATAACAGAAATGAGCATTGTAATTCAAAATTATTTGGTTACAGCAAATGAAAAAGAGAACCTATATAATATATCTAAAGCGCTGTATTAAGCGCTATACGATTACATATTAGGTATTATCATTATGAACCATGAATGCGTTATCATTATGAAAACAACATGCATCTTTTATTTTTTATTTATCCACTTCACATCTTTTATCACAGAGTAGGCTGTTTAGTAACTAGCATTTACATTTACTTTTGTAAATAAATCATAATCTCTTTCTATACAATGTTCAATTTCAGTTGAAAACATACATAAGGACCCTCATACTACAAATGCCAATGTCTATACACTATTTCTAACTAAATTTCTTACTGCATTCTGTTTCATAGACACACCCTTTCATAGACACACCCTTCTTGCCCAACCTAAATTTCATTCATTGCTTTCTGTTTCATGATTTGCCTTTCATCTCTCTATATCAATCACTATCGCCTCTTCTGGGAGGTATTTACAGTCATTATTCGTTTTGCCTTATATTAACGGCTTATTTCTTCTTCTTTCCTCCTTTCTTTCTTTACTTAACATACAACAGTATTCTTTCTTGATTATGTGGTGGCTCTGAAAAGAGCCGTTTGTTATTCTAGCCAGGAGAGAGAGAGAGAGGTCTGCTACACTTAGCCGCCGAAGCCGTACAATGTACGACCCTGCCTCTTCAGTGCATACACCACGTCCATGGCTGTGACAGTCTTTCGCTTGGCGTGCTCGCAGTAGGTGACTGCATCACGGATGACATTCTCCAGGAAGACCTTCAGTACACCGCGTGTCTCTTCGTAGATGAGACCAGAGATCCTCTTGACACCTCCCCTTCTAGCAAGTCGACGGATTGCAGGCTTGGTGATGCCCTGGATGTTGTCTCGTAGAACCTTGCGATGACGTTTGGCACCACCCTTTCCGAGTCCCTTTCCTCCTTTTCCTCGACCTGACATGATGATTATTGATAGTTGAGAGCGAGTTCTGTGTGATACTGTAGACTGGATATTACGCTAAGCGAATGATGCCTCAACCGGATTGCAGCGAGTATTGTTACACCATTGCGGACTTGGGTGACGAGATTCGGCATCATTCGGTATGCGGGACTGGAGTGCGGAGACTCCCCATTCGAGTGCGCCCCCTTGTGGCGAGTATTCGCTAGCATAGTACATGCATGTATCTAGAGAGGCCTGTGTTGAATGCTCGAGTTGAAATAGCAGGGGGTGACGAATCTTATCCAACAGTACACATGGATGACGAAACTTAATTAACTGAAAAATCGGGCATCACCTACATTACTCAATATACATCAATACGAATGCATTCCTCACCCAAGCCCGCCCGCGCCCCTCTTTCTCTCTCATCCTTCATTTTTTTTCCGTATATGATTCATATGTTCATTTATATCTTATTTACAAGTAGTTTTTTTTTTCCGGACTGTATTATATATAGTTTGTTTGTATTTTAAAAGGGCTGAAACGAAAACCAGTGCTGATTGGGCTAATACCACCTTCCATAATTCATCTCATTCTTATTTCCCTTTTGTTTTTCTTCATTTCTTTGTCTCACCCCTTTTTTTTCCTTCTTCTTCTTCTTCTTCATTACACATAATCATAGTGTCTCAGTACATTTGGACAAGTGTTCTTTCTTGGGTATGTGGTGGCTCTGAAAAGAGCCGTTTTTGGTAGGATGAGAAAGTTGGCGTGCAAAATCACTTTGCAGCCTTTGCAGTCTTCTTTGCCGCAGGCTTCTTGGGCTTGGCAGTCTTGGGTTTCTTTGCGGCGGCGGCTGCCTTCTTGGGCGTCTTCTTTGGTGTTGATTTCTTGGCTGCTGGCTTCTTGGGTGCCTTCTTTGGAGTCTTCTTCTTCTCTTTCTTTTCAGTCGTTTTCTTTACTGGCTTCTTCGCTTTCTTGGGGGCTGCCTTGATTTTCTTTGCGGCGGCTGCCTTCTGCAGTTTCTCCTTCTTCGCTGTAGCCTTTTCCTTGGCCTTCTCACGCTGTGCTAGAAGTTTTGCCTTCTCCTTCTCCTTCTTGGCCTTCTCCGACGCCTGTGCCTTGGCCGCCTGCACATTCAGCTTGAAAGAACCCGAAGCTCCTTTCCCCTTCGTCTGCACTAGTTTGCCTTTCTCCACGCCAGACTTTAGGGCCCGCTTGATGAATAGCAGCTGTCGGTCCATCTGCACGTCGAAATTGGTAGCGATATACTTCTTTATTGCTTGCAGCGAGGAGCCATTGCGGTCCTTCAACTCGGTGATTGCTGTAGCAACCATCTCGGCAGCCGGTGGGTGGGCCGCCGGCTTCTTAGTAGTCACCTTCTTAGAGCTATCCTTCTCAGCCATCTTGATATACGGTGCGTCGGGAGGTTAACAAAATGAATAACCATCGGTTCGGCAACGCCGTCAATATACGGCATGGTTGCGTACGTGGGAGGAGACGATCCCGGGTCGTCTGCCCCCATGACTGCATGCCAGTTTGTGTTTGTTTTAAGAAACTTTTCTTCCTTCTTTTCCATCCATACATGCTCTTATTCCACCACCCCCTTCTTCTTCTTCTTCTTCATCCTCTCCTACCATGTACAATATACACAATCATTATATGAATTTGAAGAAAAAAATGAAATCAAAGGCAGATAATAATATAATAATAGGTGGCGATAACACCATCAACCCCCTCTTGAAACACAGTCACATTCATGGAAAATAGCATAGTTTCCCATTAAAATGCTGACTAAAAAGATAATAGTTTGCTCTGCATGGTCACCCTCATATCCGTACTAGTAACTGTAAATATATATTTAATTAACCACCTTGCTTTTTCTTTTACTGCTCTATACACTTTTTTTGTTCATAACATCTAAGGATGTATATCTTTATTTAATATATATCAATCATTATAGATAACGATTATTAAGGCTTACTTAGTTCATCTCAAGTGTATCGTTTTAAACTAAGAGAGAGAGAGAGAGAGAGAGAGAGAGAGAGAGAGAGAAAGAGAGTGGGGGAAGGGGATTCATAAATGAAACAATTCTTTCGTGAGTAATTGGTGGCCCTGATAAGGGCCGTTGAGGTTTCAAGATTTGCCGGGAGCAAACTCTAGCTTGATTTAGCGGTTTTCTTGGGAAGCAGCACGGCTTGGATGTTGGGCAGAACACCACCTTGAGCGATCGTCACCCCACCCAAAAGCTTGTTGAGTTCTTCATCATTACGCACAGCGAGTTGAAGGTGGCGTGGGATGATCCTAGATTTCTTGTTGTCGCGGGCAGCGTTGCCTGCGAGTTCCAAGATTTCGGCAGTGAGGTACTCTAGGACGGCAGCCATGTAGACAGGAGCTCCACCGCCGACCCTCTTTGCATAGTTGCCCTTTCGGAGAAACCGATGAACACGTCCCACTGGAAACTGGAGCCCTGCACGGGATGAGCGCGTCTTTGCCTTGGTGCGGGCCTTTCCACTCTTTCCTCTGCCAGACATGATGTTTTTG
>JAVYIG010017828.1:0-24030 GCA_035222895.1 Strongylocentrotus droebachiensis | reverse complement strand
GTGTGGTGATGCGAATTTTCTGTTTGCAATTGAGGTCTGCCCCCCCCCCCCCACCCCCAAATCTTTTTGCTCATTACGCCACTGCATAACAATGAATCAAATATTATTTTTGAGAATTCAGACAAGGATTAAGAGTCGAGAACGGTACAACGAATTGTCTTCTTTCTCTAATAATTATTGATTCGCGCGAAAGGGGGGAAACTTTCCCTCTCTGCACCCACCCCCCCCCCCCCCCCCTAGTTGATTCGCCCCTCCCTAAAATAAAATCCTCGCTATGCGCTTGACACAGTGTCAAACCGTTTTATATATCCATGAGCTCAGGCGCGGATCCAGGAATTTCTTGCCGGGGGGGCACAAGGAGGGGCACCGTGTCGTGTGGGAAAGAGAACATATATATTTTTTTTTTAGTCCCCCCAAAAAATCGCAACGACTCAGCCAGCCGCTGAATAAGCGGGGGGGGGGGGGGGGGGGGGGGGGGGGGGGGGGGGGGTAAGCGGACACTTTTTAAATATTTTTTAGTCCCCAAAAAATCGCAACGACTCAGCCAGCCGCTGAATAAGCGGGGGGGGGGGGGGGGGGGGGGGGGGGGGGGGGGGGGGGGGGGGGGGGGGGGGGGGTAACAGGACACTTTTTTTTTTTTTTTTAGGTCACGAAATTTTTAAATTTGACATTTTGCTTCGTTAGGGGGGGGGGGTAAGGTCACCTTTTTAGGTCAGCCATTGGCTATTTTTTTTTTTTTTTTTTTTTTTTTTTTTAATTAAAAAAAAAATAATAAAAAAAAAAAAAATGTTTGGTCGGGGGGGGCACGCCCCTGTTTTTCAATGTATTTTGGGCGGATTTAGGGCTGATTTTAACATATTTTTTTCGGCCGGGGGGGCACGTGCCCCCTGTGCCCCCCCCCTGGATCCGCCACTGGAGCTGGCTGACTATTACTTATTATTAACTAAGTTAAAGACCTTTTCAAGCCCTTTCGTTTTGAGGGAAGTTCTAAATCTTTAAAATTCCGTTGGAATTTAAACATTTCATTTTTGTGGCCTGCAAATGGGACATAGTACCTTGCAATCATCTCTTGCTTGTTATCTTGGAGCCACCGTCTTTTATCATATCTCCTTTGTCCTCTCTCTCTCTCTCTCTCTCTCTCTCTCTCTATCTATCTACACTGTCGCTCATATAGTTGGAATATTTTTTTTTTACCCCAATTTGTGGAATTATTTTGACAATGATTTATTCCTAATAGATCTAGATAATAGTATACATTCTCAGATTTTATTGAAAAATAATTTGCCAGTGTTTGTTTTGCATGACTGCTAAAGCATGTGTATGCTACTATGCTTATCAACTAGGGGACCTACGCCCTTAAGTCATGAATGACAATAATGAGGATTAATGCCCCACAAAAGGGCACTAATATGGCACATCGACACGGTTTTGATCCTGGGGCATCACAGTTACGAGGTCATTGCTTGGCCACTGAACCATGACTGTACGCAGCAGGGGCTAGGGTAGGGGGCAGTTCCCACAAATAAAAAAAAACGAAGAAAATGCAATAAATTTTCAATAATTCATTGAATTTCCCTCGGGTCCCCAACAGAAAAAAATATTCTGTGTGCCCATGCCTTGAGCCATAATGCATGGTCGTAAAGAGGATTTTTTTATGTTGGGGGCCGGGGTAAAATGCAATGAATTATTGCAAATTTGTTGCATTTTCTATTAGGAATAAATCATTGTAAAAATAATTCCATAAATTGGGGGTAAACAAAAATATTCCAACGTTATGAGCGACAGTGTATCTATCTCTCTCTTTCACCCTCTCTATCTCTATATATATGCCTCTCTCTATATATCGCTCTCTCTCTCATCCTCTCTTTCTCTTTGTCTCTCTCTCTCTCTCTCTCACCCTCTCTTTCTCTCTCTCACTCTCTCTGTTTCTTCTGTAAAAGCTGTAGTAATGCTCTTTGTAAACTATTGTCTATTACCAGGCGCGGATCCAGGATTTCTTAGGGGGGGGCCCAAATTTGAAATTATGCGAGCAAAATATTGGTACGTAATGGTGACCAGCATTGACGTAATGGGGGGTGCAGAGAGGGGCGATTTCCCCCTCCCTCCTCCGCAAAGCGCCGAAGCTTTGACGTTTCATTAAATCATTAGAGAAAGGAGACGATTCGTTGTACCGTTCTTGAACATAATCCTCGTCTGAATACAGTTTTTCTCCTCCCGCGCGAAGCGCGGTAGCTTTTACGTTTCATTAAATCATAGGAATAGAAGACGATTTGTTGTACCGTTCTCGACTCTTAATCCTTTTCTGAATTCAGTTTTCCCCTCCCGCGCAAAGCGCGGAAGCTTTGACATTTCATTAAATCATTAGGGAAAAAATGTGATTCGTTATACCGTTCTCGACTCTTAATCCTCGTCTGAAATCAGTTCCCCCGCCCTCCCGCGCGAAGCGCGGAAGCTTTGACATTTCATTTAATTATTAGAGAAACAAGACGATTTGTCGTACAGTTCTCGAAAATAATCCTCGTCTGAATTCAGTTTCCCCTTCCCGCGCGAAGCGCAGAAGCTTTTACCTTTCATTAAATCATTAGGGGGAAGAATTCGATACGTTATACCGTTCTCGACTCTTAATCCTCGTCTAAATTCAGTCCCCCCCCCCTCCCGTGCGAAGCGCGGAAGCTTTGACATTTCATTTGATTATTAGAGAAACAAGACGATTCGTTGTACCGTTCTCAACTCTCAATCCTCATCTGAAATCAGTCCCCCCGCCCTCCCGCGCGAAGCGCGGAAGCTTTGACATTTCATTTAATTATAAGAGAAACAAGACGATTCGTTGTACCGTTCTTGAAAATACTCCTCGTCTGATTTCAGTTTCCCCTTCCCGCGCGAAGCGCAGAAGCTTTTACCTTTCATTAAATCATTAGGGGAAAATTGCGATTCTTTACAGTTCTCGACTCTTTTAGGAATAGGAATATCGTCATTGCAATTAATAGGGAAAAATGTAAACGAAAACAAAGCAATAACGAATATCGCCATTGCAATTTATAGGGAAGAATGTGAACGTAAACAAAGCAATAACGAATATCGTCATTGCAATTAATAGGGAAGAATGCGAACGAAAACAAAGCAATGAGGAAGAGCGTCATTGCAATTAATAGGGAAGAATGCGAACAAAAACAAAGCAATAAAGAAAAGCGTCATTGCATTTAATAGGGAGAAATGTGAACGAACACGAAGCAATAACGAAGAGCATCATCATCACTATAAGTAATACGCTAAGGCTCCGCGGGGGGCGCGACGTCTCCGCCAGCCTTTGTATTCTATTGTTTTTTAATGAGATCGCCGACCCAAGTTGGTGCAGCTATCTCCTCCTGAACCCTCCCCTCGGGGTACCCGTGCCCGGTGCCGTCGTCCGCGGGAGAGTCTACTCTGTGGAATTGGCTATACTCCGCCCGAGGTCCTCCTCCGTGTCGACGTCCAGGGCGAAAACAGACGCGACATGCATAATGCATGATATGCGTGACGACAGAGATACCTCATGGATATTCAACATAACATCCGTAGACACACGACCGATGACTATCCACTCACATTAAGTTGCGTATTAAATGCACGCTGAATGGGTATGACTTACCCCGTGTTAGGTATCTTCCTATATGATATTCTCTATATAGACCGCGCCGTCGATCACACTCATTTCTTTGCAGTTCTCAAAGAGACTCACAACAAATGACCAACCACTCACATTATGTTGCGTATTAAATGCTCTATGCAAAGGGCGGGATCACCGAGAGTAAAGCGCCTTGCTATAGGATGTGCTTTAGCGCTGCACAAGCCACAGAGATACACACGAAGCTTCCCGTCCACGTCCTAACTTAGAGACCTATTTCCATCATTATTGCCGCGATTTTTATATAGTTTTCGTGAATGGAGGTATGAAATCAAAGCTTATTTTGTGATTATTACGGCCATGTATACAAAATTTTGATTATCATTTTCTAAAGGAAAGTTTTCACAAGAAAACCATTGGACTGACAGCCTCAGTCGCAAGCTGCCTTCAATCAACACGCAGTGCAGTGTGTGTGAGTTGAGATGAGCTTGCAGGAAGCTCCAACACCGGGACCGAGCCCCGCAGGCGTCCGACGCCTGCGACGCCGGTGTTGAGCTTCCTGCAAGCTCATCTCAACTCATTTGACACTTTGAAATTGTTATCTGTTGGTTTGCATCATTATTGCCGCGATTTCAATATAGTTTCGTGAATAGATTTACGAAATCTGAGCTTAGAATTAGTAAAAATATTACTAATGTCTACGTTTTTAAACGACTGTCTGATTTTCTTGTGAAAATTTTACTTTGAAAAATAATTATCGCAATTCATGGTCAGAAATAATCACAATCTAGGTTCATTATGTTACAGTTCTTGCATCAAATCAATGCATGAAAACTTAGTTATTGAACTAGAAATTTTTTTTTTTTTTTTTAAATAGGCAATTATGAAGTAGGAAGCCTGAAACCTTAGCCTACTAAACAAATCTCAACAAAGTGTAGGCCTATCCTTTTATGAATTAATGAAAAAGTAGCCCCAGAAAAAAGAGCCCCCGAAAGTTGAAAAAGTAGCCCCCGAAAATTTCCCAAAAATTTGAAATGGAGCCTCCGAATTGAAAAACTTAATTTTTTGCCTGCGCCCCCCTCTAGAATCCCTCGGATTTCCGCGGGTCCTGAGTTGAGTGTATATATAATATAGGGGTGGGGTCCACGGGTTTCAAGGGGCCATAAACCCCCAAGAGCTTGGGGGGTTTAGGCGTTTAATTAGGGTCAGATGAGCATATTTTTAATACTTTATTTGTGACACTTGCGAGTCACTAATTGGCGTGGGGTCAATACGTAGAGTTGCGTAGTGTTGCGTACCAACTACGCTGCCCTACGTTACTATATGCTGAGGGACGGAAAGGGGTACGCAAGATGAACGAAAACAATTCAACATTTTTAATTTTTTTCGCGTACTTTCGGCGTAGAAATTTGACGCAGAAAGTACGCCTTTTTACGCAACACTACGCTACATGCCTACGCAACAGTACGCTACCCTACGCCAGATCGACAAAGCAGTAAAAGCTTTCCACACTACGGAACTCTACGCAGTTCCAGTGGCTTAAAGAATAACTACCGGTACAGTTGGATCGTTTTTTTTTATTTTTTTTATACAAGGCCAAATTTAAAAAAAAACATGTTTGGCGTCCTGTTTTTTCGAAAAATGGGAAGGAGGAAGCCCTTTTTTTTTCTTTCAAAATGGCCACTCGGTACATTTTCCCTGACATTCGGGCTATTTTTCAAAATGGCGGCCGACAATTTTTTATTTTATTTTTTTTAAATCAGAAATACATTTTAGCAGTGCTTTTCATGTTTTTTTTCTTCAAAAAAAAAAGAAAAAAAAAAAATAGGAGGCGGCCCCCAAATAGGAAGCAGGCGGGGACGCTGTTTTTTTTTTCTTTCAAAAAAAAAAATCAAAAAAAATTCAAAAAAAAAAATAGGAGGCGGCCCCCCAAAAGTAAGCGGGCGGGGACGCAAAACATTTTTTTAATGGCCTGAATGGCAAATAAAGTTCTTGGTGGTTTTAATTTAGACAGTCTCTATATATCTATTTACACCCCCCGCCCCCCTCTAGAATCCCGCGGATTTCCGCGGGTCCAGCTAGTCTATAATAATAATACGCTAAGGCTCCGCGGGGGGCGCGACGTCTCGGCGAGCCTTTGTATTCTATTGTTTTTTAATGAGATCGCCGACCCAAGTTGGTGCGGCTATCTCCTCCCGAACCCTGCCCTCGGGGCACCCGTGCCCGGTGCTGTCGTCCGCGGGAGAGTCTACTCTAGCGAATTGGCTATACTCCGCCCGAGGTCCTCCTCCGTGTCGACGTCCAGGGCGAAAACAGACGCGATATGCATAATGCACGATATGCGTGACGACAGAGATACCTCATGGATATTCAACATGACATCCGTAGACACACGACCGATGACTATCCACTCACATGAAGTTGCGTATTAAATGCACGCTGAATGGGTATGACTTACCCCGTGTTAGGTATCTTTCTATAGGATGTGCTTTGTTGTGATTAAATTCCCGTCGACGTCCAAACTTAGAGACCTATTTCCATCATGATTGCCGCGATTTTTATATAGTTTTCGTGAATGGAGGTATGAAATCAAAGCTTATTTTGTGATTATTACGGCCATGTATACTCAATTTTGATTATCATTTTCTAAAGGAAAGTTTTCACAAGAAAACCAATGGACTGACACTTCAGTCGCAAGCTGCTTTCATTCAACACACAGTGCAGCAGCGCTGCTCGGGAAGCTCCTACACCGGCACCGCGCACCGCAGGCGTCCGACGCCTGCGGCGCCGGTGTTCGAGCTTGCTGGAGTTACGCTGAAGTGTGTGTGAGTTCAGATAAGCTGAGCTCGAGTCGAAGAGATTTGACACTTTGAAATTGTTATCTGTTGGTTTGCATCATTATTGCCGCGATTTCAATATAGTTTCGTGAATAGATTTACGAAACCTGAGCTTAGAATTAGTAAAAGTATTACTAATGTCTACGTTTTTAAACGACTGTCTGATTTTCTTGTGAAAATTTTACTTTGAAAAATGATTATCGAAATTCATGGTCAGAAATAATCACAATCTAGGTTCATTATGTTACAGTTCTTGCATCAAATCAATGCATGAAAACTTAGTTATTGAACTAGAAAAATGTTTTTTTTTTTTAAATAGGCAATTATGAAGTAGGAAGCCTGAAACCTTAGCCTACTAAACAAATCTCAACAAAGTGTAGGCCTATCCTTTTATGAATTAATGAAAAAGTAGCCCCAGAAAAAAGAGCCCCCGAGAGATGAAAAAGTAGCCCCCGAAAATTTCCCCAAAATTTGAAATGGAGCCTCCGAAATGAAAAACTTAATTTTTTGCCTGCGCCCCCCTCTAGAATCCCTCGGATTTCCGCGGGTCCTGAGTTGAGTGTATATAGGGGTGGGGTCCACGGGTTTCAAGGGGCCATAAACCCCCAAGAGCTCGGGGGTTACATTCTTCAAAGTTGGGGGGGGGGGGAGATCAGATCGCAGCGGGTTGAGTGTATATATAATATAGGCGTGGGGTCCACGGGTTTCAAGGGGCCATAAACCCCCGAAAGCTTGGGGGTTTAGGCGTTTAATTAGGGTCAGATGAGCATATTTTTAATACTTTATTTGTGACACTTGCGAGTCACTAATTGGCGTGGGGTCAATACGTAGAGTTGCATAGTGTTGCGTACCAACTACGCTGGCCTACGTTACTATATGCTGAGGGACGGAAAGGGGTACGCAAGATGAACAAAACAATTCAACATATTTAATTTTTTTCGCGTACTTTCGGCGTAGAAATTTGACGCAGAAAGTACGCCTTTTTACGCAACACTACGCTACATGCCTACGCAACAGTACGCTACCCTACGCCAGATCGACAAAGCAGTAAAACCTTTCCACACTACGGAACTCTACGCAGTTCCAGTGGCTTAAAGAATAACTACCGGTACAGTTGGATCGTGTTTTTAATTTTTTTATATAAGGCCAAATTTAAAAAAAAACATGTTTGGCTTCCTGTTTTTTCGAAAAATGGGAAGGAGGAGGCCCTTTTTTTTTCTTTCAAAATGGCCGCTCGGTACATTTTCCCTGACATTCGGGCTATTTTTCAAGATGGCAGCCGACAATTTTTTTTTTTTCTTTTTTAAAATCAGAAATATATTTTAGCAGTGCTTTTCATGTTTTTTTTCTTCAAAAAAAAAAAAAAAAAAAAAAAAAAAAATAGGAGGCGGCCCCCAAATAGGAAGCAGGCGGGGACGCTGTTTTTTTTTTCTTTAAAAAAAAAATCAAAAAAAATTCAAAAAAAACAAAATAGGAGGCGGCCCCTAAAAAGTAAGCGGGCAGGGACGCAAAACATTTTTTTAATGGCCTGAATGGCAAATAAAGTTCTTGGTGGTTTTAATTTAGACAGTCTCTATATATCTATTTACACCCCCCGCCCCCCTCTAGAATCCCGCGGATTTCCGCGGGTCCAGCTAGTCACTATAAGTAATACGCTAAGGCTCCGCGGGGGGCGCGACGTCTCCGCCGGCCTTTGTATTCTATTGTTTTTTAATGAGATCGCCGACCCAAGTTGGTGCAGCTATCTCCTCCTGAACCCTCCCCTCGGGGGACCCGTGCCCGGTGCCATCGTCCGCGGGAGAGTCTACTCTGTGGAATTGGCTATACTCCGCCCGAGGTCCTCCTCCGTGTCGACGTCCAGGGCGAAAACAGACGCGACATGCATAATGCATGATATGCGTGACGACAGAGATACCTCATGGATATTCAACATGGCATCCGTAGACACACGACCGATGACCATCCACTCACATTAAGTTGCGTATTAAATGCACGCTGAATGGGTACGACTTGCCCCGTGTTAGGTATCTTTCTATAGGATGTGCTTTGTACTAGCTGCACTGCACAAGCGGTACCTGCACAAGCGAGATACACTGGGCTAATTCCCGTCGACGTCCAAACTTAGAGACCTATTTCCATCATGATTGCCGCGATTTTTATATAGTTTTCGTGAATGGAGGTATGAAATCAAAGCTTATTTTGTGATTATTACGGCCATGTATACTCAATTTTGATTATCATTTTCTAAAGGAAAGTTTTCACAAGAAAACCAATGGACTGACAGTTCAGTCGCACACAGCTCAGTGCAGCTGCGCTGCTCGGGAAGCTCCAACACAGGCACCGCGCACCGCAGGCGTCCGACGCCTGCGGCGCCGGTGTTCGAGCTTGCTGGAGTTACGCTGAAGTGTGTGTGTGCTGAAGCTGAGCTCGAGTCGAAGAGATTTGACACTTTGCATCATTATTGCCGCGATTTCAATATAGTTTCGTGAATATATTTACGAAACCTGAGCTTAGAATTAGTAAAAGTATTACTAATGTCTACGTTTTTAAACGACTGTCTGATTTTCTTATGAAAATTTTACTTTGAAAAATGATTATCGAAATAAATGGTCAGAAATAATCACAATCTAACACAGTTAGGGTCTATTATTATGTTACAGTTCTTGCATCAAATCAATGCATGAAAACTTAGTTATTGAACTAGAAAAATGTTTTTTTTTTTTTTTAAATAGGCAATTATGAAGTAGGATGTAGGAAGCCTCAAACCTTAGCCTACTAAACAAATCTCAACAAAGTGTAGGCCTATCCTTTTATGAATTAATGAAAAAGTAGCCCCAGAAAAAAGAGCCCCCGAAAGTTGAAAAAGTAGCCCCCGAAAATTTTCCGAAAATTTGAAATGGAGCCCCAGAAATGAAAAAAATAATTTTTTGCCTGCGCCTCCCTCTAGAATCCCGCGGATTTCCGCGGGTCCTGAGTTGAGTGTATATATAATATAGGCGTGGGGTCCATGGGTTTCAAGGGGTCATAAACCCCCAAAAGCTCAGGGGGTTACGTTCTTCAAAGTGGTGGGGGGGGGGAGAGATCAGATCGCAGCGAGTTGAGTGTATATATAATATAGGCGTGGGGTCCACGGGTTTCAAGGGGCCATAAACCCCCGAAAGCTTGGGGGTTTTGGGCGTTTAATTAGGGTCAGATGAGCATTTTTTTAATACTTTATTTGTGACACCTGCGGGTCACTAATTGGCGTGGGTCAATACGTAGAGTTGCGTAGTGTTGCGTACCACCTACGCTGGCCTACGTTACTATATGCTGAGGGACGGAAAGGGGTACGCAAGATGAACAAAAACAATTCAACATGTTTAATTTTGTTCGCGTACTTTAGGCATAGAAACTTGACGCAGAAAGTACGTCTTTTTACGCAACACTACGCTACATGCCTACGCAACAGTACGCTACCCTACGCCAGATCGACAAAGCAGTAAAAGCTTTCAACACAGTAAGCAACCATAAGCAAACCCGTACGCCAGCCTACGCATAACCTACGCAGGGACTTTTTTCCCATTAATACGCAGCCTAATTTCTGCGTAGTCGGTACGCCACTCTACAGAACTCTACGCAGTTCCAGTGGCTTAAAGAATAACTACCGGTACAGTTGGATTTTTTTTTATTATTTAATATAAGGCCAAATTAAAAAAAAAACATGCTTATAGCATCCTGTTTTTTAGAAAAATGGGAGGAGGCCCTTTTTTTTTTTTTTTTCTTTCAAAATGGCCGCTCCGTACATTTTCTCTGACATTCAGGCTATTTTTCAAGATGGCGGCCGACATTTTTTTTTTTTTTTTTTTTAAATCAGAAATACATTTTAGCAGTGCTTTTCATGTTTTTTTTCTTTCAAAAAAAAAAAAAAAAAAAAAAAATCAAAAAAAAAAAATTGGAGGCGGCCCCCAAAAAGGAAGCGGGCGGGGACGCTAAACATGTATATTTTGTAATGGCCTGAATGGCAAATAAAGTTCTTGGTGGTTTTGATTTAGACAGTCTCTAGATATCTATTTACACCCCCGCCCCCCTCTAGAATCCCGCGGATTTCCGCGGGTCCTAAACAAGTATATTTTTTTAATGGCTTGAATGGCAAATAAAGTTCTTGGTGGTTTTAATTTAGACAGTCTCTATATATCTATTTACACCCCCCGCCCCCCTCTAGAATCCCGCGGATTTCCGCGGGTCCAGCTAGTCTATAATAGTAATACGCTAAGGCTCCGCGGGGGGCGCGACGTCTCCGCCAGCCTTTGTAGTCTATTGTTTTTTAATGAGATCGCCGACCCAAGTTGGTGCAGCTATCTCCTCCTGAACCCTCCCCTCGGGGTACCGGTGACCGGTGCCGTCGTCCGCGGGAGAGTCTACTCTAGCGAATTGGCTATACTCCGCCCGAGGTCCTCCTCCGTGTCGACGTCCAGGGCGAAAACAGACGCGACATGCATAATGCATGATATGCGTGACGACAGAGATACCTCATGGATATTCAACATAACATCCGTAGACACACGACCAATGACCATCCACTCACATTAAGTTGCGTATTAAATGCACGCTGAATGGGTACGACTTACCCCGTGTTAGGTATCTTTCTATAGGATGTGCTTTGCATGTTGTAGCTGCACAAGAGATGAACGGGGCTTCCCGTCGACGTCCAAACTTAGAGACCTATTTCCATCATGATTGCCGCGATTTTTATATAGTTTTCGTGAATGGAGGTATGAAATCAAAGCTTATTTTGTGATTATTACGGCCATGTATACTCAAGTTTGATTATCATTTTCTAAAGGAAAGTTTTCACAAGTTTTCATTCAACACACAGTGCAGCTGCGTGCTCGGGAAGCTCCAACACCGGCACCGGGCACCGCAGGCGTCCGACGCCTGCGGCGCCGGTGTTCGAGCTTGCTGGAGTTAAGCTGAAGTGTGTGTGAGTTCAGCTGAGCTCGAGTCGAAGAGATTTGACACTTTGAAATTGTTATCTGTTGGTTTGCATCATTATTGCCGCGATTTCAATATAGTTTCGTGAATAGATTTACGAAACCTGAGCTTAGAATTAGTAAAAGTATTACTAATGTCTACGTTTTAAACGACTGTCTGATTTTCTTATGAGAATTTTACTTTGAAAAATGATTATCGAAATTCATGGTCAGAAATAATCACAATCTAGGAACTATTATTATGTTACAATTCTTGCATCAAATCAATTCATGAAAACTTAGTTATTGAACTAGAGATTTTTTTTTTTTTTTTAAAATAGGCAATTATGAAGTAGGATGTAGGAAGCCTCAAACCTTAGCCTACTAAACAAATCTCAACAAAGTGTAGGCCTATCCTTTTATGAATTAATGAAAAAGTAGCCCCAGAAAAAAGAACCCCCAAAAATTGAAAAAGTAGCCCCCAAAAATTTTCCGAAAATTTGAAATGGAGCCCCAGAAATGAAAAACTTAATTTTTTGCCTGCGCCCCCCTCTAGAATTCCGCGGGTCCTGAGTTGAGTGTATATATAATATAGGCGTGGGGTCCATGGGTTCCAAGGGGCCATAAACCCCCAATAGCTCAGGGGGTTACGTTCTTCAAAGTGGGGGGGGGGGAGAGATCAGATCGCAGCAAGTTGAGTGTATATATAATATAGGCGTGGGGTCCACGGGTTTCAAGGGGCCATAAACCCCCAATAGCTCAGGGGGTTACGTTCTTCAAAGTGGGGGGGGGGGGAGAGATCAGATCGCAGCAAGTTGAGTGTATATATAATATAGGCGTGGGGTCCACGGGTTTCAAGGGGCCATAAACCCCCGAAAGCTTGGGGGTTTTAGGCGTTTAATTAGGGTCAGATGAGCATTTTTTTTAATACTTTATTTGTGGCACCTGCGGGTCACTAATTGGCGTGGGTCAATACGTAGAGTTGCGTAGTGTTGCGTACCACCTACGCTGGCCTACGTTACTATATGCTGAGGGACGGAAAGGGGTACGCAAGATGAACAAAAACAATTCAACATGTTTAATTTTTTTCGCGTACTTTAGGCATAGAAACTTGACGCAGAAAGTACGTCTTTTTACGCAACACTACGCTACATGCCTACGCAACAGTACGCTACCTTACGCCAGATTGACAAAGCAGTAAAAGCTTTCAACACAGTAAGCAACCATAAGCAAACCCATATGCCAGCCTACGCATAACCAACGCAGGGACTTTTTTCCCATTAATACGCAGCCTAATTTCTGCGTAGTCGGTACGCCACTCTACAGAACTCTACGCAGTTCCAGTGGCTTAAAGAATAACTACCGGTACAGTTGGATTGATTTTTTAATTTAATATAAGGCCAAATTAAAAAAAAAACATGCTTAAAGCGTCCTGTTTTTTAGAAAAATGGGAGGAGGCCCTTTTTTTTTTTTTTTCTTTCAAAATGGCCCTCCGTTCATTTTCCCTGACATTCAGGCTATTTTTCAAGATGGCGGCCGAGATTTTTTTTTTTTTTTTTTAAGTCAGAAATACATTTTAGCAGTGCTTTTCATGTTTTTTTTCTTTCAAAAAAAAAAAAAATAGGAGGCGCGGCCCCTAAAAAAAAAAAAAAAAAAAAAAAAAATCAAAAAATTTCAAAAAAAAAAAATTGGAGGCGGCTCCCAAAAAGGAAGCGGGCGGGGACGCTAAACATGTATATTTGGTAATGGCCCGAATGGCAAATAAAGTTCTTGGTGGTTTTAATTTAGACAGTCTCTATATATCTATTTACACCCCCCGCCCCCCTCTAGAATCCCGCGGATTTCCGCGGGTCCTAAACAAGTATATTTTTTTAATGGCTTGAATGGCAAATAAAGTTCTTGGTGGTTTTAATTTAGACAGTCTCTATATATCTATTTACACCCCCCGCCCCCCTCTAGAATCCCGCGGATTTCCGCGGGTCCAGCTAGTTGCCATTATAAACCTGAGAAAAGGTAAACAATTCGTCATCCTTGTTTCTTGAAAACTAGGTAGTTTATGTAAGTCAGTGGCGTAACTCCAAATGGGAGGGCGAGTATAAGGACATGTGTATTTCTTCAATTTTATTGTGAGATAGCGAGAGAAAGAGAGAGAGAGAGAGAGAGAATATGAGAGCGAGGGGTATGGCCCGGGGTTCAAATTCAGTTTCCTTTCAATTTTTTCAACCTAGTACTGATGAATTTATCTGCCATGCGATTGTTATGTGATGGTACAAAATATAATACCACAAGGCACAATGTCGTTGACTGTCATAAGATTATTGAAATAACAGAAGAATCTTAATAATAATAACCTTGAACATATTCACTTCTCCCTCTGTCTCCCTCTGCTTAATCCTTCCAACGGTGGAATTAACCGATTAGAATCAACTGTATAACGAATTATTGAGAGTCCTAGCTGAAATATTAAATTGCTATGTCATGGTTGTATTTAAGAGCAGCAATGGCGAACACTCGTTGCTAAAATTCAGCAACAAGTGTTGCTAAGATTGCATTCCCCTACATATTATGACACTTAAAGCTAGATAAAACTATGGACGACACCAATCATAATAGTCTTACTATCTGTGTTACAAATTGAATAAGTACCCCCAAAAATGAGCATGTAAACGAGCCAGTGGTTTTTCTTTCATGTTCGTCCTCCAGTATCAAAATAACCAGCAAATTGTGGACAGATGAACAAAAAGGTTTTACTTCAAGACAATAATTACGGCGTATCGTCTATCGTCTATCGTCAAGATATGAAATATTAAATTGCTATGTCATGGTTGTATTTAAGAGCAGCAATGGCGAACACTCGTTGCTAAAATTCAGCAACAAGTGTTGCTAAGATTGCATTCCCCTACATATTATGACACTTAAAGCTAGATAAAACTATGGACGACACCAATCATAATAGTCTTACTATCTGTATACAAATTGAATAAGTACCCCCAAAAATGAGCATGTAAACGAGCCAGTGGTTTTTCTTTCATGTTCGTCCTCCAGTATCAAAATAACCAGCAAATTGTGGACAGATGAACAAAAAGGTTTTACTTCAAGACAATAATTACGGCATATCGTCTATCGTCAAGACATTTAAACAAATGTCTAAACCCTTTTGCAGCCAACATAAAATTCTGTAGAACTATGCAGGAATTATGATATGTCATGTCATATTATATGTCATGTATATCCTATCTGTGAAATTTAAACCTTTTTATTTAGCAGTGTCCTAGAATTCAAATAATGCAAGGAAATCTGTTTACCTTCTACACTTCACTGTCTTTTCGTTGGTAATAACATACAAAAAATGGGCTGTAACAGATACATAAGCCTTGTCTACATCAATAACCCACTACTTGTAATGGCCAAAATTAAACTGATTGAATTTTTACGCAGCACAAAACGTACGACCATTCGGTAAAAGGCCATCTAAATGCCATTTTCAAGCCCTTTCGTTTTGAGGGAAGTTTTGTATTGTCTTTCAAATGCCCTTGGAATTTAACCTTTTCATTTTATTGGCCTGCAAATGGGACATATAAATTGGGGAATAACGATAGGAGAAAACAATAATACTGTTGACGCTATACGTTTTTTCATCATCATTATGTACACGAATAATAGAAAAAATCTATGTTGAACGTATTGGCCCGAATTCACAAAGCAAGGTTTGAGCTCAGACCAAGCATATGGCTCCGTTTAGTCTCATTTCACGACGCCCCCTATCGTCAGAGCATGGTCAGCGTCAGCAGCCTAACATGTTAGCCTATGGACGTTTTTTTAAAAAATCGTTAAAAACTCATTTTTTGTTTAAACGAAAAGCACATCCACCCCGACGTACGTTATCACTAGCTCTTTCATTTGAGCCCTCATGTCTCATTGACTTTTGAAAGTTCACCCACCGTAATTTTTCAAAATAGGTTGCAAGCTCGCCATTGCCTATAATACACATGTGAAACAAGTCTAACTTTGGACTCAGTTTACCAAGCGATTTGAAGATTATAGGTCGAGCACACGAAACATAAAACGCATGAATTATCATAGATCACTTCTGCCTATTTCATTTTGTCTATTTCATCCAACCCCCCACCGTAATTTTTCCATTTAGTAAAAGCAAACATTTTGCCGAGTTTAGCAAAACATGAATATTCATGAACGGTCAGACAATACAGCCTTTTAGTACGTAACGTATAGTGAATGGAATGTGCGATGATCCGTTCAGGAGGTAGAGGTCAGTGGTTTGTGCTGGCAATGTTCACGCAGGCGCGGATCTACGGGGGGGTTTAGGGGGTTTAAACCCCCCCCCCCCCCCCTTGGGCGGCCCAACAAAAAAAAAAAAAAAAAAAAAAAAGGAAAAAAAAAGAAGAAAAAAAAAAAAAAAAAAAGAACGCACGCTGGAGAGAAACCCTTTCAAGTGCATATATTGTGAGAAGATATTCAACTCATCTGGTAACTTAACCAAACACATGATAACTCTGGATATAACTGTTACTTGATTTAAAAAGACGTTATCATGCACTGCTTTTTATGGTCTCCATTGTGTTAATAGATGCCAGGAAAACATCACTTACGGGGTTCAAATAAACACCCCAAAAAAAAATCGGCTCGCCGCTTCGCGGCTCGTGGACGATGCTCCGCATCGTCGTTATTTTGGTCAAACCCCCCCCTTAGTAAAAAGCTAGATCCGCCCCTGTCACGCGAGCTAAAATGAGACAATCGGAGCAATATGGTTTAAGTTTAAACCTCCTTTTGTTTCGCCAAACCTCCTTTTGTTATTTATAAACCTGGTTTGTAAATAACAAAAGGAGGTTTGGCGAAACAAAAGGAGGTTTAAACTTAAACCTTGGTCTGAGCTCAAACCTTGCTTTGTGAATTCGGGCCATTACGTTTATTCCATCACTATGGCAAATCGTGCAATGTTAAAGACAAGCAAATTGAAAAGCTGGGAAAAGGTAGCTATAAAAAGTATCTCCTTTATCCTCCTTGTTTTCAGGGTGTTTTCAATGGTAAGACTCACTCTCTGGAATAAACTAGATTAAGTTCCAAGGGGGGGGGGGGATAAATGGGGCGTGGGTTTCTCGGATTATTTAAGAGAGAGAGAGAGAGAGAAAAAAATAGAGAGTTGGTAGGGGCATGGCCTGGGGTTTAAATTCAGTTTCCTTTTCAAATTATTCAACTGGTACTGATGAACTTATCTGCTATACGATTACCATGTGATGATACATGAAAATAGTTCCACAATGATGTTTATTGTCATCAAATTATTCATAATAGTATTGCAGAATAATAATAGTAATTATGACAATATTCACCCCCCCCCCCCCTCTCTCTCCCTCTCTCTCCCTCTCTCTCTCTCTCTCTCTCTCTTTCTGCTTAATCCTTCGAACAGTGGAATCAACAGAGTAGAATCAATTGTATAACGAAGTATTGTGAGTCCCAGTTAAAAGAGTCAATCGCCACGTCATGGTTGTGATCTGGTACTGATCGAGGCATTTATCTGCCTTGCAATTTCCATGTGACGGTACATGAAAATAGTTCCACAATGTCGTTTATTGACATAAAATATTCAAATAGCATTGAAGAGACGATGAAGAAATACGAATAATAATACATCGTGGGCAATGGTTGGAATATTCTTCTTTCTCTCTTTTTTTTTCTCTCTCTCTCTCTCTCTTCTAGATACACCAAACATTGGAATCAACCAAGCGGAATCAACTGTGACACAAACTATTATGAGTCCAAGAGGAAAATGTGTAATAAAGAGCAGCAATGGCGAACGATTGTTGCTCAAATTCATCAACCATGCGAATATTGCTTTTCCCTAAAGAATTACCATGACACATTGGGCCTTACCCCCTTACAGTTAAACAAAGTCTTTTGGTGCAAATAAGTTCAGAAAATAAAACAAAGCAAATATAACAAATTTAATATTAGAATCGACACTTAAAAACTAAGAATACTTAACACCGTCTTACAACATACAAACTGATGAAATGAAATAGAATTCGTATACATATCCAGACTATTTGCATTTGTTTACCATTCGTGACTTGTTCAACAAATGTCTTTTAACAGAATTCCGAAACCTATTTCTATACCTTGTCAATCTTGTTAATCTAGGTGATCTATTCCTATTTCACTACCCACAAAAGAGAATGAAAATTGACCATAATTTTGGAAGACGTAATTGTACACCTTCATTTTGTCTAATGGAATAGCTCTGCTCTATAAGGTCAGAGTACTTTATTAAAATATGAGGCACATTTTTATTATGCATATTGGTCCGATTGTCTCATTTTCGCTCGCGTGAACATTGCCAGCACAAACCACTGACCTCTACCTCCTGAACGGATCATCGCCCATTCCATTCACTATACGTTACGTACTATAAAGGCTGTATTGTCTGACCGTTCATGAATATTCATGTTTTTGCTAAACTCGGCAAAATGTTTGCTTTTACTAAATGGAAAAATTACGGTAGGGGGTTGGATGAAATGGACATAATGAAATAGGCAGAAGTGATCTATGATAATTCATGCTTTTTATGTTTCGTGTGCTCGACCTATAATCTTCAAATCGCTTGGTAAACTGAATCCAAAGTTAGACTTGTTTCACATGTGTATTATAGGCAATGACGAGCTTGCAACCTATTTTGAAAAATTACGGTGGGTGAACTTTCAAAAGTCAACGAGACACGAGGGCTCCAATGAAAGAGCTAGTGATAACGTACGTCGGGGTGGATGTGCTTTTCGTTTAAACAAAAAATGAATTTTTAACGATTTTTTTAAAAAACGTCCATAGGCTAACATGTTAGGCTGCTGACGCTGATCATGCTCTGACGATAGGGGGCGTTGTGAAATGAGACTAACCGGAGCCATATGCAGCGTCATCCTAATAAGAAAGAATTCACTTTCAGACAGAAGCAGCCATTAGTTCAGAGTAGATTGGATTATATCTTCATTTCTTCGAAAGTAGACAAGTTGATAAGAAAGTCTGAAATTTTGCCTTCTATTACACCTGACCATGCTGGAGTTAGAATAGAATTTAACAATTTAGTCGATAGTTTTGTTTATGGGAAATCGTATTGGAAGTTTAATAGTAGTCTATGTAATGAAAAAGATTTTGTAGATGGGGTAAAAAAGAAGATTTCTGAAATAGAGGAAACTTGGCGGAATCAAATAACGAGCAAAATTAAATTTTGGGATTTTATGAAAATGAAATTAAGAGAATATATAATGAAATTCTCCCGTGAAAGAGCAAAACTCAGAAGAGTCCACACTGAAAAATTGGAAAAAGAAATTAAAGACCTGGAATATCGATTGACGATCAATATTGATTGTCATAAAAGTATTCAGGATGAAATTGACATGAAAAAAATGGAATTAGAGAAGCTTTTCGACTATTCACGTCAAGGGTTAAAAGTCCGTTCAAGGACAGAATGGTCTGAAGAAGGAGAAAAAAATTCAAAGTTTTTTGAACAATTACTAAAGTCAAATAAAAGGAAGAGTGTGATTAAGGAGATATATAATGAAAATAAGGAAACTGTGAGGGATGGCAAAGGGATTTTGAAGATTATCAGGGAGTTTTACGAGAATTTATATGCATGTAAAAATGGTGAAATTACAGAGGATATTGAAAATATGTTCTTAAATGAATTACCCAAATTAAGTAAAGAAAATAAAGAGTATTGTGAAGGCAAGATAACACTTGCAGAATGCTATCAGGCAGTAAAGGAAATGAAATGGAACAAATCACCAGGCAATGACGGCTTCTCGACTGAGTTTTATTTCACGTTCTGGCCAATTTTAGGGAAAACAATAGTGGAGGCTTTTAATGAAAGTTTTGAAACAAAAATGTTATCAAACTCACAGAGACAGGGGGTAATTACACTAATTGAGAAAGAAGGCAAAGACCCTTTGTACATGAAAAACTATAGGCCAATTACTCTCTTAAATGTAGATTATAAAATATTGTCGAAAGTATTAGCTACAAGGGTAAAGGAGGTATTGGAGGATATTATTCATTACGATCAGGTGGGCTATGTTAAAGATCGGAATATTGGGGAAGCGGTTCGGTTAATTGATGATACATTCTTTCAGTCCTTGTATCAGCCTGTAGGCTTTTTAATTGCCGTAGATTTTGAAAAGGCATTCGATTGCATTTCCCATAAACTTTTATTTAAAGCTTTGGAACAGTTTGGGTTTGGTAAAGTTTTGTGTTCTTGGGTTAAAACCCTGTACACTAATGTTAGCAGTTGCGTGATGAACGGGGGACACTCAACAGGATATTTTGGAATTAATAGAGGGGTAAGACAAGGTGACCCCCTATCTCCATATTTATTTGTAATAGTTATCGAATTACTAGCTCGTTATATTAGGAAAGATGAGAGCATTAAAGGGGTAGGATTCGGGAATAAAGAAATAAAGCAAGTTTTGTATGCTGATGATATTACATTGTTTTTAAAAGATATGGATTCAATTAATAAAGTGAAGAAAGTTTTCAAAAACTTTGAAAAATTAAGTGGGTTGAAGATAAATATGGATAAGACAAATTTTATGTGGTTAGGAGAGGAAAGTGATAGGCCGGGTTTACCTTTTTTTGGACATAGGGTACAACATATAAAGATCCTAGGGGTATATTTCGCACGTCATTCCAAAATAAAAGATGATTTGAACTATAAGGAAATTTTGAGCAAAATCAAAAGACTAATCGGTTGGTGGAAGCAACGAGATTTAACGATGTTTGGCAAAATTAAATTGTTGAAGATATATGTATTTTCAAAACTAAATTATGTTTCGTCTCTTATGACAGTCCCACAAAACATTTTTGAAGAAATCGAAAAGATTTCTTTTAATTTTATTTGGGGAGGGAGAGACAGAATAAAACGGAAAATATTATATCAAGATTACTGCGCTGGGGGACTCAGAGTAACGAATTTTAAGATATTTATCAAGACTCAGAGAATAATGTGGATCAAACGGTTGCTCTATGGAGAAAAGTATTCAGGTTGGAAAGTAACCTTTGACCACTTTTTCAGATCACTGGGGGGTCGAATTATATTTCTTTGTAATTATGATATAAATAAAATGGACTTGAAGGGTATACCATCTTTTTATAAAGGACATGTTGAAGGCATGGCAAGAATTAGATAAATGCAGACACTTTGGAGAAAATAAGAATAATCCGATTATATTTAGCAATAAATTATGTCTCAGCAACAAAACATTTTTTGATGTCGAACTATTCAGAAAGGTATACTTCAAGCATCAGATATAATTGTCAGAGGTCATTTAAAACCGATCTTACATTTTTTAAATTGGGTTTTGAAACTAAAAGCTTGCTTAGATTCAAAAGATCTTTTCAGCAATTAGAAACGATTGGATACAAAGTGATTTTATGGAAGTGGACACTGAAAATTTTGAAATAGAATTGATGATATTTGGACGTTTACAGAAACTATGTGATATAAAATCTAGCGGTTATATGATTACTTACACTGAAGACCTTCAAAAAGAGTATACATTACATGTTACAGATGGCAACTGTCAATTTGATCTTGGAATGACGGAGTTGAAAGAAACATTCACAAGGATGAAATGTGCAATGCTTTGTAATAAACATAGAGAGTTTCAATACAAACAATTACAAGGGGCTGTATATACGAAAAGAGAGCTCTTTAAATTTGGTTTTGAGTCAGACCATTTTTGTTCCTTTTGTAGACTAGAAGTAGAGACATACCAACATTTATTTTTAGATTGTCTTAAAGTTAAAAGATTATGGCAGGAGGTAATTCAAAAGTTACATTTAATCGAAATTGACATTGATGATTGGAAACCCATTTTTATGGGAATATCCGGCAATACTGCGAGAATATTTGTAATAAATTGTATCATATTTTTAGTAAAGTATATCATTTTTATTTCTAGAAAAGAAGGAACTTTGCCATCTGTACAGAAAACAGTACATATGCTTAAAAATTACAGAGACGAGGAATACAATATGGCCTTCAAAAAGGGGAAACTGGGGATGCACTTACAGAAATGGAACAAATCGATGCATTTTTACTTTAATGGATGTGGGTATTATTATTATTTATTAGTATTATTAATTCTCTCTCGTGTACAGGTGGACAACCGGAACAGGTTGCATGCAGGTGTGTGTGTCGGCGTGAAGGGGGTATGATGAGATGGGTGGGCAAAAGGGGAGGGGGGTTAAGAGTTTGTGTGGTGTGAGTTGAGGGAACAGGTTGCATGCAGTGTGTGTTTGTATGTGTGTTTATGTGTGTGAAAGGTGGTGTGGGTGGGCTAGAGGGGAGGGGGGTGTGAGAGTGTTGTGATAGGATGGTAATATGTAACTGTAAACCTTCCTCTACTGTTATTTTGATTATACACTGTTACATGCAAGACTTTTTTTTTTCCTTTTTTTTCTTCTCTATGTTCATTGATTGATGTAACTTATGAAATGTCTTGTATCAAAGATCTTGTTTTATATTGCTTATCTTGATAATTTATTGTTATGTGAATTTCTTGTTATGTGAAATTATGAGAAGGAAATAAAATATCATTTAAAACAAAAACAAAAATCTACACTTTAAACCTTCCTCTACTGCTATTTTGATTATACACTGTTACATGCAAGAATTTTATTTTTTTTTTTCTATGTTCATTGATTGATGTAACTTATGAAGTGTCTTGTATCAAAGATCTTGTTTTATAGTGCTTATTTTGATAATTTCTTGTTATGTGAATTTCTTGTTATGTGAAATTATGAGGAAGGAAATAAAATATCATTCAAAAAAAAATAAAAAAATATGCAGGTTGCATGCAGTGTGTGTTTGTATGTGTGTTTATGTGTGTGAAAGGTGGTGTGGGTGGGCTAGAGGGAGGGGGGGTGTGAGAGTGTTGTGATAGGATGGTAATATGTAACTGTAAACCTTCCTCTACTGTTATTTTGATTATACACTGTTACATGCAAGACTTTTTTTTTTTCCTTTTTTTTCTTCTCTATGTTCATTGATTGATGTAACTTATGAAATGTCTTGTATCAAAGATCTTGTTTTATATTGCTTATCTTGATAATTTATTGTTATGTGAATTTCTTGTTATGTGAAATTATGAGGAAGGAAATAAAATATCATTTAAAACAAAAAAAAATCTACACTTTAAACCTTCCTCTACTGCTATTTTGATTATACACTGTTACATGCAAGAATTTTTTTTTTTTTTCTATGTTCATTGATTGATGTAACTTATGAAGTGTCTTGTATCAAAGATCTTGTTTTATATTGCTTATTTTGATAATTTCTTGTTATGTGAATTTCTTGTTATGTGAAATTATGAGGAAGGAAATAAAATATCATTCAAAAAAAAAAAAAAATATGTAGATCAAACATAAGAGTAGAAATATATAAATCATGAAAAGTATACACAATAAGGATACGCAATCTTTTATCAAATGTGGAGTTGCACGAGAATGATAATGCAAGAAGCATTTGAGGAGCTGGTTTTTCAGAGTACATGTAAACGAGATGTTCCTAGTTTCTCGTCCACGCGGGCCTCTTTTGTGCGCCCACCTCCTGTTTTGTTTGTTTGCATATGTTTGTATTTGTTTTTGTTTTATTTGATATTGTCAGTGGCAGATGAAAAAAAATCATTCGGTAATATCTTAGATGAACGATTTAAAGTAAATTTAAGAGAAAATACGTCGTATGTGATTTAAAAAATATATATATTTCATAATTCATTTCATGTATCAAACTACCATTTTGAAGTGTATTTAACAGGAAACTTGATTAAAGTCCCAAACAGGCGTGAAGTCTATCAGTTTGAGTGTGTGTGTATTTGGGGGTACCTGACTGCTTATAAAGCATGACTTTTGTGTATGCTTGCAAGTAAACAACTAGGGGACCGACAGCTTTACGTCCGCTCCTCCGAGGGACTTGGTAATGAGGATTAATGCCTTACCAAAGGGCACTTGCTCCATCGACTTGGTTTCGAACCCGGGACCTCCCCGGATACGTTACCCTTGCTCTAACACTGAGCCATTGCGCCTTATATCACGACTATCATCTGTATCAAACGGTGCAGTGTGGAGTAGATCTTCTGAAATTACTGGTGGTTCCGAAACTGAATCCATATTTTCTTTTTTGTGGGTGGGGTTAATTTTTGTCTTGAGTGTCGTTATTTAGACCTGGAAATGATACATACTAGGAATGTGAACTGACTTTCCTGACTTCCTCCATACTTAATCTTAAAAGATGTTAGAATATCGCCAATTTTAGTGCAGCACGTTGCCGGCGACTCGCAGGGTGTGCCCAAGAGGGCACAGCCAGAGCTTCGTTGATGAGCCATCCGGAAAACTGCACCCCCCCCCTCCAATGTAACGAATAAAAAACGGGTGTAATATGGAAAACATTTTGAGAAATTGGACATAAGTCTGCAAAAGGCATTCTCAACACGCTGCAAATTCATTGGTGGTGAATCTGGCAAACCAATCGTCGTAATTAACAGCTTACTTTATCATGACGTTAGATGCTGACTATATGGTTAAGAATTTATCATAACATATTTTTGATCAGTTAGCTGACAACTTCTTACAAAAT
>JAVYIG010017827.1:0-24067 GCA_035222895.1 Strongylocentrotus droebachiensis | reverse complement strand
ACCATGTGCTGAGAAAGGGCAAGGGTGGATGGAGGCTGTTAAAGCCCCTGTGAGGGATTTGCAAGCTCTCAAAAAAAGTATCTCAAATTTTATCTGTAGCAGCAAGATGAGTTTATGAAAGCATTTTCAAAAATTTTGTTTCTGTAAGAGAAAATTACAGCCCTCATTTTGCTCACAACAAATAGGGCGAATAATAACGACATTCTGTCTGTTTACAAATGTTGAGATTTTTACTGTGTGCGTACGTGGAAGAAGGAGGAAAAAACCCTACTGATTATTTGCAGGGTATAGGGAGCAATGAACTGACATTTAGTACAGAGTATGTGGGTTTTATGGTGTAGGGTGGTGGTATATGGTATAAGATGAGGGGTTATGTTAGAGGAGGAGGGATTTATGTTATAGGAGTAGGTGGTTGATGAAAGAGGTGATTAAAGGAGGTAACCATGGCAATGAGAAATTGGGAAGGATAGATAGAGGAGGTTTAAGAAGAAAATTGTAATTGTACATTGTGTATTTCTACATTATGAACAAACTTGCAATTCCTTTATTAATTTTCAGAAAATGTCTTCATTAGAAATCTCTCTCTGCCTCTCTCTCTCTCTCTCTCTCTCTCTCTCATCCTGTTGCACATTCTTTCTTTCTCCCCTCTCTTGACCATCTGTCTTATAATGTCATTGTCTATCTATCTCATGTTCTCACTCTATGTATCTCTCTCTCTCTCTTTCACTCTCTCTCTCTCTTTCACTCTCTCTCTCTCTCTCTTTCTCTCTTTCTCGCTCTCTTTCTATCTCTCTATCTCTCTCACTCAGTCTCACACATTCTTTGTATACACAAATCATATTCCATTTATGGCAGATTATCAGATAAACAGTAAAAAGTATGAAGCAAATAAAAAATGTGCAAATGCATGAGGGTCATTCCATCGGGTTGGGTCTTTTCAGCATTTTCATGTGTTTGAATGTTTAGAAGCTATTTTCTCAAATTTAAATGTATTTTTAGAAAATTAAAAGTATATTTTATTTAAGAGTAATGTATGACAGAATAAATAAACATGAAAACAGAAACTTGTTCATCATATTTTTTTTTTGGTGAGAGTTTAACTACCGATGTCTCAGCGATTTTAAGGGTGAAAGTTGTGACATGAAAACAAGTCATTTTCATGAACTCATTTCTGGAAAAAAATTCATCATAATGCAATGTTTCCTACTTAAAACATGTCACCTTTAATACCCCTACTATGTCTGAGAAGCTCAGGTGAAATGTGCAAAAAATCGGCAAGTTATCCCATATTGAAAAAACACAATACCGACGTTACCAACAATGTCCTAAGCACTTTTTTCGTAACGGCGGTAATCTAACATTTTACACAAATTTAGCAGGATATTTTCTCAGAAACTTTCATCTTATTAGGAAGGTACAACCCCTGATGAACATATGTTAAAAGAATGATGATTAAATCGGTCGGTAAATACAAGAAAATAATTAATTTACCACAACAATCCCCCGCGATGTCCTTCATAATTTGGTAACGTCGGTGTGAAATTACGGTGTTTGAGATCAAACCAACCCGCTAGCTTCAGTTTTTGGTGTTAAAATGACCTGCTAGTTATTCACGAACGCGCACACATGTTTTTTGATGTTGTGCGACGACCTACCCCTGAGCTGCAACCACAAACGTGACAATGTCCATATAACGTCGGGCAGCCATTTTCTCGCCGTCAGCGCCCAAATTGGTACGTAATATGTATTTTAAGTTATTTTTATGGCCCGAATTATTATCATAGACAATGAAATTCCATTTTGTTTAAATGTAATTCCGTTTTAAATTGTGTTATTTATAGCTTAAAACGGTTTCAAAACCATCACGTGTGAGTGAATATTTTACTGTTGTCCCCACATACTGATATATGTGTTATAACGAAACATGCAAAATCGTTGCCGGACTTTTCCCCTTAAAAAGCTAATTTCTTAGACAGAAATTGAATTTTGTTATAAGAATCCCGTAAATAAAGATATAACTGATGTTCCTATACCTCAGAATTTTTCTCACAACTGTTAAATTAATTAATATTAATTATATGATGCCATTAATTGTCATTGAAAAATGATGGCTAAGCCTAAGGAAAAACACAAGTTATTTAAAATTGTTAGGAAGTTCAATCTAAGGCCCGACATATCCAACTTTTGGGCAAAAAAGGGGGTTGGAGTTGAGATAGAGAAAAATGGAGAGAGCTAAAGGGGAGAGGGCATGCGACCCCTCCCCCCGATTCAATTAGAATTGGATACATAATGATTTTTTATTTTTTTTATTTTTTTTTAAATAATTTTTTTAAAATATTTTTTAAAAAATAAAATCATTATTGATGTTTGCCATGTGGCTCCCACTCCCCCCTCCTACAAAGGTTAAAGGGAGGTTAAAGGGTTTTCACCACCTACCCTCCCCTCCAAAAAATAAGATATAAAACAATAATGATAAATAACAACAAACAAAAAAAATTAAGAAATTAATAATTTAACACAAATATTGAACTTAAAAGAATAATAAATAATAATAAATGAAAACCAAATACCTACTTCTATTTGGGCATGCAAAACTAGCCAAACGTGAGGATGATGCCTCCCTATCCATCTTGCAATCCTCTGTGTAGTTGTTCCATCCTTGTTACAATGTACAAGTACTCATAATTATCAACCAGAACACACATTTTGAAATGAAAAGTCACAGAAGCAATTTACAGTTTTGTTTTATTTTTATCTCATTTAATATTGTTTACTCATTTGTTTTTATTTATTTCTTTTCATGCATATTTATTAGATTGCTGCCTGAGGATTCAGCTCCGGCAGAGAGATCGATCAAGAGAGCAGGCAAAATGACAAGTCATCAAAATATTCCTGGAAACAAAGATCTTTCCAATCTAATCACTATTTTGAAGAAGTATAAAGTTAATCATTAATATCAACCAATACACCTATTGTATGAATATTTTGTTTTTTTTATTTACTGGTCAATGGAAGAAAGATATTTCAGATGACATTTGATATAGATTGTCATGTTTAAATGAGTATAAGAGGTCAGTAACTCTAATATCATACGGATGTTACTCGGACATGATGTCCATGTAACATTGGTATTTCGAGGTGTTGAGGTGAATATAGACCATAAATCTTGCAGCTTTCCTTTCATTTGTGTCATCATCTCATTTAATATGTTTCATGCATCAATTAATTGGCACATTTCTTAGAATGCAGCCAAGATTTTCTATGCAAGAGAAAAGATAACCCTTTAGAAGAAAAACATGATCTGAAAATTGCTAGTTCCTCATTTGTTTCATGTTTATAAGTTGATATAATGTTGCTGTGTCCAAGTTTTGAGTATTCTAAGCTATTGCTCCCATCATCTTAATGTTTTCCACACCAAAAAAAAGTGGAGTACAGACTGTAACAAAGTTTCAGGTCAGAAAATAAATGAGCAAGTAAAAAAAGATGTCCTTGTAACGTTGGTATTTTGTTGTGTCTGTTTTTTCATTTTAAATGTAAGTGTGCAAAGGAATACACACAATTCCAATGGAATCTATTGTAGGATTGGTGTTAGAAACAGGATATAACAATAAACAAATTATTCACCAACTCTGAATTTTGAACCTTCATGTCACAATTTATGACCCAACCCGATGGAATGACCCATGAAGATAGAACCTCTGTGCCTCCCGACATTTTTCCAGAAGATGCGATCCGGAGACGGGAAGAAGATAGATGTGGAAGTTTGAGTGAACGTAAGTGAATGTGAAATGTATGTGTGTCCGTGTGCAATTAACAATCCATCACCGGCATTGCATGCATTATCCTCTCATCCCATTCTTCATGTGGTTTTAATTTGCCATTTGGAAGTCCGAAGGTTCAGAATTAATTCAGAGACGGCTGGAGGAGGAGGAGGAATGAGATGGATAAATGATGAAGATGAGAATCGATTCAGATGTTGGTAGAGAAAAGAAGGATGAGAGGAGGGTGAAAGAAACACTGGTTTAGAATACTTTTGATAGTTGGAGGAGGTAGTAGGTGAGGAATGAGAAGGAAGAGATGATGATTACGAAAGATGAGAACAAATTGAGATGGAGGGAAAAGGATGTAGGAAGGAAGGAAGGAGGTTGATGAGGGATGAAGATGAGAATTGGTTCAGATTCGAGATGAGTTGGGGAGGAAGGAGGGGAGGAGGTATAAGATGAGGATAGACGGATGGAGAAGATCATATTTAATTCAGAAACATTCTTGTTAGGGAGGCAGAAGCGTGATACAAGAGTAGGGATAGATGAAAGTTTAAGAATTAGAATTCATTCAGAATTTGAAGAGGTGGAGGAGGAAAAGGGGCAGCGAAATAGTATTAATTTTAGACAAAAGATGAGGAAGGAATAGGGTAGGAGACAAAGTGGTAATTAGTATAGTGACAGATGGATTATGAAGATTACAACATCATCGACATCAGATTGTTGGAGGAGAAGTCAATAAAACTGGGAGAGAGATAAATGAACGGGGAAGATGATGATTAATTCAAAGATTTGTCATGGTAAGAGAACAACATTTGCAAGGAAAGTGAGATATGTGGATGCATAATGAAGTTGATATTGATTCAGAGATGTGCATTGATTAGAAGAGGAATTATGCGACAAGAAAATCCAGATAGGTGAAGGATGAAGATGAAAAATTAATTCAGAGACTTAGAATGTTGGAGGAGGAAACATTTGGAAGGTAATGAGATAAGAAGATCAACAATAATAAAGATGAGAAATGTTTCTGAGACTTGTGACGGTTAGAGGAGGAATTATTGAATGAGTCAGGAGAAAAATAAATGATGGAGATTAGTAATACCCCTATTGATTCAATTTCATTTTCATTTATGGTATGTTTAACGCAAATTTGGGAGCAGTATTAAACACTAGCCTTGTTTGGGGGGGGGGGGGGCAAGAGAATGAATTAAGGAAGGGGATAAGGGGAGGCCGATCGTTTATTTGATATCAATTTCCAAATAACTAATCCATTAGATAGTTAGATAATTTGGAAGCGCTTTGTGCCCATGTCTCTCAAAATTCATTTCCTTTCTGGAAGTCAAGATGAGCGCCACCAGTAAAGGGTGAATATATATTCATACAAAATGTCACAGATTTTTAGCCACCATCCTACATGTAGTAGGTCCATGCTTACACTATACAGCGCTCTATGCATGACATTCAAAATTAGGGGTCACATGACCTTCTGCGTTGACAATCATGAGGTTTTCCGGCCCTGGAGGAGATGGTGGGCGACTTTGTTGAGGCATGATCAGGGGACTTTCAGGAGTTGTGCCGTAGGCTTCGCTTCATTGTCTGTGACACCGGTAGCTTTGTTTGGATTTGGAATGGTGGGAGAACGCTAATCGAGTCACGAGATCCCAACATGATATAGATGAATTGATTGCATTAGATGAGTCTCTCTTCACCCGAGCCCTAGCTGTACGCCATGTAACCGTTTCCATACTGCACGTAGGTGCTTGAATTGCTCTGACTGTGTTGGTTGCCAACTGGTAGCTTTCTTGATGCCATAATACTGTTCTTTGAGAAGGTCTTGTCGTTGTTGTGGCTTTGATGACAACACATTAATTGATATTTCATGTATGAATTAATTGCATTATGCTATGGTCACATTACCCAAAAGTAGCCTGCTCGGCGGCCGAGCGGCGAGTTTTTAACAAATTCTGCCCGGCGGCCACCCAGGCAACGCTCGTTTTTAGGGCATCGCTCGGTCGCCGCTGAAGTTTTAGCGCTGAGTTAAAATTTGGGCGGCGCCTGCTCACTTTTCACTCGCCGCCCAAAATACGCTCGGTGCCTGGGCGGTCGCCGCCCGGGCACCGACCTAATCGCTGGGCGATGCCTAAATTCCAGCAGCGACCGAGCAGGCTACTGATCGGTCGGTCGCTGCTCTGATTTGTGACCATAGCTTAAGATTAGTCTTTCTCGACCTAAGCTCTGTAAACCATGTGACCAATTCAATACTGTACGTAGATGATTGAGTTGCTCTGACTGAATTGGTCTTTCTTGTTGTTCAGCCTGGGTAAAAAATGATATCTTGTGTGAATTTATTTGTCAATTTGTCAATTTCTCACACAATTACACTTAATTGGAAAATTAATTGCACACCATTTTTTCTTCAGAATTACAAAGACTTACAAGAAATACATTATAGAATATAATGTAGAATAATATTTTAGCCTATTGTATTCCATATAACATTATTTTTTTTTAATTATGTAATTGGCATTGTAGTATTTCCCCATTTAATAAAGTGAATCATAAGGCTATTGAAATTGCTCTTAGTTAAAGTCTTCAGCTATCACCCAGTAGCATAATTAATAAGTAATGATTGGAATAATTTTACAAGTGTGCTGATAAAAATATGTTCCTAATCTACTGTCAGAACAGCAATTAGCTGTGGATAGTTTCAGAGTAATGTAAGAATTAAAGACAACATTTTTTCCCCTTTTGATTAGTCAAGTAACAGAAAGAGCTCACATGTGCAAAAAATAAACTTAACACCTTTTCAGCACAAAGGACCTGTTTACTAACATATTCAAATTAATGAAGGTTTCCTAGTGATGAGGTATTCCATTAACCTGTTATTAGTGAATGAACTACAATACTTGGGAGTCCAGTCTGCATACATTCTCCTTTTGCTATGTCGGGCAAGCATTGAACAAGCTTTCAGGTTGTCAAAAACAACCTTTGTTTAAAAAGTATGCATAACATTTGAATATATTAGTAAACCAGTCTATGAGCCATTTGCTACAAAAGCAAGCTTTGAATATCTATACATGTGAACCTTTTCCAGAATGTGTATGCTCACTGTTAACAGGAACTTTGGGGATTCGGTAATGTAAAACTTCAATTTTCTTACAGCAATTCATTTGCATTTTGTTGTTTTTACCAGAAGTCCTTTAGATCATTTCAGAGATAAATGGCTCACGGCTCCCCTGCCTTTTTTTCCTCCAGAGATACATAGTAATTACTTGTTGAAGAGCTTTTCCCCAGTAGTTCAATAAGTCATCAGTTGTTGCTTTTGTTAGCATCTCTCTAGAAACCACTTAAATTTTGCTGATTATGAAACTGCATGCTCTGTTTTTAACTTGTGAGCATTACAACTTACAATGCTGTTTTGACCATTATGTTGACACCTTTTTACGCCTGATTAGGTATGTATGCATTATGGAACATACGCTTGAATTGTCATTCTATCAGAATAGATATTTTGAGACATATATTTCATATTTAATTCATATTTCAATCATTATTGTAAATACTTCTAAAAGCCGTAGACCATGTCAATACCGTTTACCTTATTAGTTATGATTGAAACTTTCTTGTGGAAGGGAGGAGTAAACATCAGCAGGTCATCTATGATTCATGTGCCAATTACCATGCACGACTCGCGAGTGACAAGATTCAGTCGCAAACGCACATGCGACGTTACAGGCCATGGAGCAGTGAGCTATATTACAGATGTCGGGGCAAAAGTCGACCAAGCGCGACTGACTTCCATCATCGCCCTTTCCCCGCTTAGTACGAAGAACATTTCTGATGGCAGTCGTTGGCGGTATTAATGGTGGTGCGCTTGCTCGCTTGGGAGTCATTAACATTGAAGCTCAATAATGCCTCGGCATGATCCTGTCGCCGCTTAATAACAACCATGTGAGCATATGGGACTGTAGGGAATCCACAGAGTGAAAGAGAATGTGTTTTGAGATTCAAATGGATGTTTTTCCACAAGTTACATGCAGGCATGCTTGTGTATATTGTTTGTATCGAGAATCGGTGTTAGACTGAGGATAAGGAAATATGAAAGAGATGATAGCAAATAGAAAGAATGAGGGGTCCTTTTGAGGAGAAGGGTAGAAAGAAAGTTAGGAGATGGAAAGATAATATTCTGTCTAATGTGCTTGATTTATAAAAAAGAAGAGTTTTGTACATCTTGTTATATCTATGTTATCTATCTTGTATTTTGAAGATAATACATAAATTGACTTCAAAATAAAGAGATATCACAATTCTGACATTATCACAATTATTAATTATACATTTTGTTTACATTCTACCAATGCAAGAAGAAAAAAAAATGACAATAAATATTAACAAGAACTCTGCTTAGATCACCAAAATCACATTGTAATAGGAAGTTGTTTTTTAAAGACAGTTTTTATTGTATTCCTTTGAGAGCTTTGTTTTGAATTTTCAGAGCTCATTAGAGCTTTCCATACTTAAACTGCTCACTGCTCTGATGCTCTTTCCGCCCACTGGGTTATACTTAGTATTGAGAGCCAGAAGGGGAATCCCCCATCGTTGATTGATGCAAGTCAACGCCCTTCTGGCTCTGAGCGAATGATGTATTGATTTAATAATCGATCCTGGAAATGTCAAATGTGTTTTGCTTGCCGGATGTAAATATGCCAAGAGAAACACCATGTAAAGCCCATCTGTGATGCTACATTGATACATGGTGTATCTTATTATGATTTATTATACACCAATCATTGTGCAAGAAAGTGTTTTGAAATGAACTCTGCATTCATCCCTTTTTTTCCAGTTTAAAATTGATTGCCCACTGTACAGGTTGACTTTCCACAGAGAATATTACAGTATCAGAAGCTGTTTTAGTTTGAACACCAAATTTGATAGGACATATATATATATATGACAAGAGATGTAGTTGGGGATGGTTGAGCATAGGGGCAAGGAGCTGGGAGAAAGGGATAGAGGATGGGGGCGGGGGGGGGGGGGGGGATAAGGGAGAAATAGGGAAGGGGTGTGACATTGTAAGAGAAATGTAGGAGTAGGAATGAGAGGTGGGGGAGGAGAGAGAGATCAAGGGAGGGAGAGACAACGAAAAAAATACACGGTGGCGACGGGCGATTCGCCCCCTAAACCTCTGAAATCGCCACGGTAAAGATCAAGACGAGGGCGAAAAAAAATCAATATATCTTGAAAAATCGCCCCCGCCATAAATTGATATTCCCTTGGAATTAATAAATCAATTTATTGGTGTGTCTGAGTGAAATCTCCGTTCCAACTACCAACTCCAAAACTAGAAACTTCCATCAACATTTTAAAAGTTTTGTGAGTTGCAGCGGATCGGCGGTCGTACCTACTGTAGCTAGATCTACAGCGGTATCCGCCTGCCTGCGCCTAAGCTCCCGGCGGCCGGACAGGCCACCGGCCCCGATGTAGTTTCGCGCACAGCATGAATGCACACGCAGTTCGCACACGTTCACAATACACAGAATCGTACTAGCTCAGCTCCAGCGCGCGCCCGCACGCTCCTAGTATGATTGAAGCAAATAAGTATTTGCGAGTGACGAGAGCTGAACTGCTAGCGACCAAATTGGTACGTAATATGTTTATTTAGTCTTTTTTCTGGCCCTAATTTTTATCATGGACAATGCAATCCCATTAAAAAAAATGTTATTCTGTCTAAAATTGTGTTATTTATAAGTTAAAACCATTAAATGCGAGTATATTTTTACTGTTGTCCCACATACTGATATATTTGTTATCACAAAACGTGCAAAATCAATGCCGGATTTTTTCCTGTAAAATCGGTATAAAGCAAGTTTCGTACACAGAAATTGAATTTTGTTATAAAAAAACGTAAATAAATATATAAAGGATGTTCCTACTCCTCAGAATTTTTCTTACAACTGTTTAATTAAATTAAATTATTTATATACGATCGATGCCAGGCCAATTGTCATGAGTGATGACATCAATTTCTGTCTACGAAATGAAACTAGCTTTGGCTTGGCCTTTAGAATTAGAGTCTATAAAAAAAAAAAAATAAGGCCATGATTTTGCATGTTTCGGCATAACAAATACATCGGTATGTGGGACAACAGTGAACATATTTACTCACATTTAATGGTTATAAATGTTATAAATAACACAATTTTAAAGGGAGTTAGTCTACTTTTTTTTTAAATGGGATTGCATTGTCCATGATAACTAAATTTGGGACAGAAAAAAAGACTAAATAACATATTACCTACCAATTTGGTTGCTAGTAGTATGATGGCTAAGGAAAAACACAACTTATTGTTACATCTCACAATATGGCTTTAAGGAAGTAGCCCCTTGGTTTTTTTTAGGCAATGGGGAAAGTAGCCCCCATAAAAAATTAATTCCTAGCCCGCGTGTCAGTGATAATATTTTCTTAGGATATGAAAAACGAACAGTTAAACAAAACACTCCTATTGACAAGTTTTAGTTACATGTATATGTAAATCATAAAGCCACACGTTTAACACAAAGTGAATAAATCCTGGGTATCTGAATGTCTGCAATACTCTACATGACATATGTACGCTACAATTGTATCTATATTTGCCTTTGCTTGGAATTTAATTAGGTGAAACCGTGTTTAAAAAAAATACAACCTTAAAAAAATAAAAGCCCCCCTGAGCTCCAAAATAGCCACCGCAAAATAATTAAGGGGGGCTATTTTTTTAAGGGAAAATCTGAAAAGAGCCCTCGTAAAAAAAAAAGTAATTTTTTGGTTGGGGAGAGAGAGAGAAAGAGAGAGAGGAAAGGAAAAAAAAAAGAGAGAGGAAGAGAGAGAGAGAGAGAGAGAGAGAGGGGTAAATATTTGAGAGAGGGGGTGTTGGAGAAAAAGAGAAAGAGATGGGGTGGAGAAGGAAGATTGGGGTTGGGGTGTAAGAGAATTAGACGATGGGAAATTAAGGGATACGGTTCAAGAAGAAAGTAAGGAGGAGAGTGGCAGCAGACAGAAATGAACAGAGAATGGAAAGTGTGATAAATGCTGGGAGAGACACAAAGTTTGAATGAAGAAGAGTATGTATGATAGGATGAGAGAGGGGGAGAGATGGGAAGAGAGAATGAGAGAGGGGAAGAGAGAATGAGAGATGGTAAAAAAGAATGAGAGAGGGGGAGAGAATGAGAGCGAGAAAGAGAGCTAGAGAGAGAGGGCAAGAGAGAGAGAGAGAGAGCGAGCGAGAGAGAGAGCGAGCAAGAGAGAGGGAAGTTGAGGACAAGGGGGAGATGGGAAAGGGAAATTGGAATGCATCCGTGTGTATACAGCTGGCAGATAATGCTGCATTTGTCCGAAAGGAAATAGTGATATCCCAGAAAATGGGGGGAGGCTTTTCATCTTAAGCCCTTTTGTAAAGTCCATGGAAATGTCAGTCTCAGGTTCACTGCACATAAGCATATACGGTAGCTGCATATAAAGTACATTACCCTTCTTACAGCTGTAAAGGTGTGATTGCTTGAAAGACTTACATCTAAAGACATGTTTTAAAGGTAAAGACCAGTTTTGGAATTGCCCCCCTCTCAAAAAAATGAAATGGAAGCTCTTATTACAAATCATGTGGAAGAATATGTTTTGACTAATACGTGATGATACAAATTTTGTCGGGAAACTGCCTACTAAATTATTATATCTATCCGGTCGGGATAGATATAGCGCACGTGTCGCGTAATCCCATATACATCTTTCTGTGTACAGTGCTTGTATAATTACTTTACCAAGACTGGGCTAAATTTCTTATCATTTTGATGATTCCAGAACCTTGCAGTACACACCAATACTTATATGCTAGATGATCAACCTTTCCTGATTGATTCCACAACGTTTCTTTCACAATGCAATGGCATGACCAGAACTGGTCTTTACCTTTAAGAAGTACCTTTTAGCACCTTGTTTTACTTTATTTTCTGCACAGAACAAGAAGGATTTAACTTATATTATCTATCAACAGTCATTTAAGGCAAAGCAGATAATGTAGCACACTATAATGTTGTGTGTCGGAAGCCAGAAGAATGTTACATGAGTTAATGCCCTTCTAGCTCCACACAGATGAAATTTGAGATCCACTGTAATTTAAAGTGCTCTTTTTGTATGTAATACCATTCACAACTCATCACCATCCTAAAAGTACGTAGCCGTTCCTAGTCTAGACCAAAACACACACACAAAATGCTCCCCTTTAATTAACACTTTGACATCTACTGAAGATTTCAGAAGCGTGTCATCTCAGGAAAACACAACATTTTAAAATAGGAATTATTTGAGATGTTTTCAATAGTCAGGATGCATGGTACATACATTTACTGTTGCTATGTTGGGTTAACCTTAAGAACCTTTCAGATTATATTATACAACCTCTTCAGATATCTTTGTTTTAGAAATGACATTGGCATGATGTATGGCATATGATATCCTTAGCATTTTTTAATTATTTTTCAGGCTCAAATAAAATAAACTTTTTTTTAAAAATAGATCTTTAAGCCTTTGTAGGGCAGTAGATCCTCCACACTTTCCAATGTATTTGTACAAGGGCAAAACAATTTTGTGTTACCTTCCCCCAAGGAGGCTGCATATGTGCCTGCCATTGACAATACGTAGCTGTAATTATGACCTTCTTGCGGGCACTGCTGATATTCTCATACAATATTTATGACAGAAATAGAAGTTGAATTGAATTCCTCATTGAGGTTGTACATAACAAGGTTTAGAGATCACGCAATATTGACTGTTGTGTAATAATTTGTCTTGTTTTTTAATTGTTTTAATTTATAAAAAAATACTTTTGAGGGCTTTACCCTGGAAATGGATGTCTCCTAGTCTGCATTTTCGTCTTGACCTTTCAAAATAAAGGGCATAGACTTATGTGTACCCTGTCAAATATATTCAATGACATTTGGGACTTCATGTATGAATGAACATTCTTTAAAAAAGGGAAAAGAAAGAGAATACATGTTGACAAGAGAAGAGGTCCAAGTAACTTAAATTCTTCTCAACCGAGAACATCTTTTCCACATCATTTCTCTTTTTCATCCTGAAAACAAAATCTATGTATTTTCAAGATTGAACTTTGGCTCGATTCAGATCTTTGCTGGGTTCATGTGGGAAGGACTGTAGAGGGGAGTTATGCATGTATATTAATTGATAAGTATCTCAAGACCGCATTTCCATGTCATTTGGTTGTTAATTTCAGGCATGTGTGAACATCCTACAGAAAGAAACAATGAACCACGAAGAAGAATACGTCTTTGTTATATCTATCTCACAATCAATACTATGTAGCACATGGATATTGTTTGTGTGGCATATGAAGAGTTAAAGCCCCACTGTCCTACTTTTAGCTACTTGCTCCCTCTATGTAGAAAACTTCCCCTAATCGGTGCCTGTTGGTCCCCCATGATCCTCTTTTGCTTATGTTAGTTGAGAGCTGAGTTGATGAGATAGCCACCTGTCAATGACCTGGCTGGGTGGTCTAATCCCTTCTGGCCCAGTAGTATTGACGGTCTTTAAACCTTTATCTTCTTCGGTTGACAAATGTACCAAACAGTGGACTGCCACAGGAAACTGTTGTGAGTTCTGTCACATGTGCATTATGTACGGTAAATATACTCTCAAACAATGTGGCATCTCTCAGATTTTTCAAATCATAGCAAGTAAAAAGTTGAATAGGGATTAAGGGCTTTGCAGTGGTTGTAGCGGGATGTTATGCTTATCCATTGACTAGTTATGCTTTACCACTGTACTGGAAATTGATATTTGCAAGCTTAGCGGTGGTATTAATCTGAGGAATGTTGGATCTAGCGGTTGTTTCATGTTTGAATGAATAGCCTCTGAATGTAAAAGAAAAGTGACGTGGACAGCAATAGATACCTGGGAAAGTAGGACGCCCCGCCAGCAAAAAAGGTCTTCTTGATGTTATCTTTTTTTTTTACCCTGGAAATGGGTATTGAAGAATTGCTCATGATTTGAGTGAAATCTTCTTGATTTTCTTTTTTCTATTTTGTTTGTTTGTTTGTTACTGAGCCTGTATAAATTAGTAGTCAGCATTCACGATCAATCTTCATAATTTGTTTCTCCGCTACATTGAAAAAAGAAAATCAGTCTAGATTACTTGTAATCCTCATATTCCTTTATGGATTGGATTCGTTGTTCATTCATTTTTTTTTAACAGAATAAAGAGCTTTACAGTGGATCAACTTAATGGGGTTTATCATAATAAATTAGAGTCAGCAACCTTTTTATTTCTTTACTGAAGAAATAAGTCGATTACCACTGAACTGAAGTTGATGTGTTCTAGCTAGAATTCACTCATCATTTTACAGAAGCTTTGCTAGCTTCCAACAAACATTGAGTTATATAGTTCCCTTTTTGCTGTCAGCAATCAATATTGCAGTGAGAAAGGTCAAAGAATTTTACATTAATTTCACGCTTGAATGCGTATCTTCAATATGAGGGAGAACAAAGGCGTTGATAGCGCCAGTACCTCGATAGGTACCTTGATAACTAGGACGCTCGGGCGACCCTTTTCCAGTTTTCGACTCCTCACCCCCCCCCCCCCCCCCCCCCCCCCCCTCCATCCCTCAGCTAACATGGGAAACGGATCTCTCCCGTCCAAACTCTATTAAGTGGAACATGATCGTTCTAGTACAACATACGCTCATGAAATTTTGTCGGTAGAGGGAAGGACAGGATCGAGGTTCTGTTTGCCCCCATCCTCGCAACTCAATTATTTGGGCACACGATGGCCATCTCCGTCCTCCTCAAGGACAACAGTGCATGGACTGCGAGTCGACATTTAAATTTGCATTGCCTAGAAAAGGGACAGGTCGTCATGGATTCCTTGCGAAAAGCTAATTGTTTGTGTAATTGATTTTGGTTCAAAGCAGCATTTGAGTTGAAAATGCTCCCCACTCCCTTTCCCTGCTCTCTACCCCTTCTCTTTTATCTTTTTGTTTTATTTTCTCTCTCTTTCTCTCTCTTTACATCTTCTTTAGAGTAACCTTTTAATCAAATTCCTCCATATTTTACATCAGAGACTTTCATTTACTTGAAAGAAGTTATTAATGACTTTTAAAAAAACTTTGTATACAAGAAACAATTAGTGTGATCATTTGAAAGAAGATTGAATTATTGGTTTATGATACCATACAAGGCATACAGAAGGAAAACATATATAAAGAAAGTGGGAAATGGAAAAGATTATGAAAAGGAATTTAATGTAGAACATAGGGTCCGGATATGAAAAATGGAAGGTCAAGAAAAAAGAGGTTAGGTTAGTGAACGTTGAGAAGCAAGACAGAAATATAAGAAATTAGTTTTCTTTGAAGGGAAACAATACTGGTGTAGGAAAGAATAGGAAGAGTGAAAAGAAAAAGATGAAAAGCAAGAAGATGAAAGAGAAAAATAAGAAGGAATAAAAGAATGAAGAGGCTGGCTGAGGACGAGCAAACAAAGAAATAAGGAGAGGAAGTGTAAGATGCTCTCTTTTAAGGAGTTGACATGATGCGTGGGTGTGGTTGCTCTAGACTGTAAAATTGAGAATTCAATTTCAAGCTATTTCTTTTGCCTCTTGTGTTTGGAAAATGTTGAATAATTCATCCAATGTGTAAGATGAATAGGAGTCACCAGAAGGGGTCATTTACTCCAAAGAAAACTATCAAGTGTGGGGTCATTCCACAGCAAAGTACTCTGTACTTTGGGGAAAGCTAATATCAATTTATATTTCCATTGTTTATATTAAATGTGTGCCCATATTGAAGCCAAAGGGAGTGAGAAGGGGCATTTATAATGATATTGATGTATTATGAGTCCTTCCATTGCTATTTCTTCTTGGCACATGACAATGTCTGCTGCATACACATTCCCTAGGCAGTACATCATTTCATCCTCTCCCTCTCTAACTTTAAAGTTATACATTAGGCATATGTACCACATTAAACACCCCTCCCCCATTACAGGGAAAAAACATTAAAAAAATTTGGGGGGCTACTTTTCAAGCTTGTTTGCATGAAAATAACATTCTTTAATTTGTTTTGCATTGAACTCTATGCAAATGGTGGGGGGCTCTTTTATGACTTTTGGGCATTTCGGGGGCAAGTTCGCCCTGAGCCCCATGTATTTTTCCCCCTGCCCCCACACCCCTATGATCCTACGCCATTGCTACTTACCCCCCTCCCCAACCCTCCCCAACCTCTACTATTCTATCGCCCCACATTTCTCCTTGATGGACCATACCATGTTGTCATCAACTGATCTCTATGATTGATATGTTGTGAATTTCACAGTTTACATGTCGTCGCTGTTTTCACGAAGTGACGGTAGTGAAAAAAAATTGCATTCACTTTGCGTTACGATTTTCCTCACTACCGTCACTTCGTGAAAACAAGGACGATGTTGGCATACCTCCTGCATGTCTCTGGGCTATTACCCCTATCCTAAGAAAACACCATTACATAGCATACATGGACTTCCCTGCCAATTACATTATTGATGGATGTGTAATGGTTCCATCTTTTAAGGAAGGATGCACGGTTCGTCACTCGCTAAGTTCGCGCAATGCCATCTTTGTTTTGAATTTTAGGTAATCAAAACCGTATAATTTTTGTTGAATGATGCAGCTTTAACTGGCACTGAACCAATCACTGCTTGAGCCTTGAGGTTTTAAAACAAGTCAAGTAAACAGTTGTTGTAACTGCAACCAGGCAAAACTTCAAACTTAGTTGTTTGCATTTTGTATTATCTGTAAACCATAAGATCCCTTATAGTTTAAAACTTTGAGTTAACTTTCTTTAACCATAATATAACTCCTCACCTAAAAAGCACAAGCTAAACTCAAGCTTATGGCTTTTCTGTGAACCTAACTGAAAAGGGGTTTTGGATTCCATTGTTGCAGATCCCATTTCACTGATATTTATACTGAACCTCCAGCTTTGTTTTTCTTAGATTGATGGCATATCCAATACCATGCCCATTTGTATTTGAAATGATTTGTAGTTGTTCTATCCTTCAACGCCATTGCCGGCAGCGAAAGATAAAATAATGAGTCCCTTATTGATCAAATGACTTTCATGCTTTCCTATCAATTTGTCACAATGTTAACTGAAGTTCAGAAACACAATCGCAGCTTCACTCTGTGTTGAGGGTCAATTTAACCCAGGGACTTCTAAATCCTCTCTTTCCCATAGGCTTTAGTACATGAGCCACCCAGCTCCCGGGCAGTAGGCTAACATTTTCATCTTACTGGAAATGTTAGAATATCACATAAAAATACTTTAAAAGTAGTAATAATGCTGTGAAAATTGGAATGTTGAACAGTGGAAAAAATACACTGGGGCTCGGGGCAAATTAGCCCCCAAAATACCCCAAAGAGCCCCCGAAAGTCATAAAAGAGCCCACAAATATTTGCATAGAGTTCAATGCAAAACAAATTAAAGAGTGTTATTTTTCATGCAAGCAAGCTTGAAAAATAGTCCCCCAAATTTGTTTCTTCCTTATGTTGAAAGCAAACTTCTCAAATGTTTTAAAAGAGAAATGTAATCATTTACAAATTCATTCTCAATGACAATATACATACAATGATACAAACAAAATCATTAGTCCTGAAGAAATATATTTATTTCACTGACTGCTTAATGACATTGAAATCAATTGAAAATTGAAGGAATAGCATAATATCGAAAATAATATCGCTGGTGATATTCGTTTGTCTCGCAATGTGGTCAATAAGGAATCTAAAAGATTAGCATAATAACAGCAAATTATTGTCACTTCAATTCAACCTAAATTAATATTAGGAGAAATATATGTTTGCATTGGTGATCATCATATTGAATTGACAAGTCATGTAATCTTTTTAGAGCCAGAAGGGGGTTTATTCATTACCTGTACATGGAGTTAATGTCCTTCTAGCTCTTTATAGCACATGGTATAATTACATTAGAATGTAATCAAGCAAATATCTTGCCTTCAAACATGATGAAAATTAAGTTTTGAAGATTAATTATAGCGATGAATTATTATTATTCCTTCGTTAGGCATGTGGACATGGTGTTTTTTAGTTTTAGCCCCAATTTTTCTTGACAGTGTTAGCTGTCCTCTTATTGTTTTTTGTTGTTGTTTTGTTTAACCTTAAAGGGACTATGTCCCATTTGCAGGCCAAAAAAATGAAAAAGTTTAATTCCAACTGCATTTGAAAGATAATACTAATTTAGAACTTCCCTAAAAAAAGGTGGGGCTTGAAAATGTCTTCAAGTGGGAAAATAACGACTATTAGTTGTCAAATCGACTTTAGGGCTATAGAGCCCAAAAGTAATAGTCTTGATTTTCAGACAATAGTACCGAATGGTCATACGTTTTATGCTGCGCAAAGATTCAATCAGTTTAATCTTGGCCATCACAAGAAGTGGGTTATTGATGTAGACAAATGCTCATGTACCCTTTACAACTCTTTTCATGTATGTTATTACCAAATAAGAAAAAAAAGCCAGTCAGTCACTCAATAGTGTCTGACATTGCAGTCTAGCAAGTAAACGGTTTTCCTTGCATAATTTGAATATGAGGACACTGCTAACGTTTAAATTTCACAGATAGGACATACATGACATATTCATAATTCCTGCAAAGTTCTACAGCATTTGAGGTTGGCTGCAAAAGGGACATAGTACCTTTAACCTCAATATCCTCAGCTTTTGATCTAGTTTCAAAATGTCTTGTGCAATCTTTATTCTCTTTCCTCTTCCATGTCTCTACCCCTTTCTCTTTCTCTCCCATTCTCTATACTTCAGTTCCTTGTTTTTTGTTATCTTAATTTTAGTACTCCCCCCCCCCTCTTTCTCCATTCTCTCTCTCTCTCTCTCTCTCTCTCTCTCTCTCTCTCTCTCTCCCTCTCTCTCCCTCTCTCCCTCTCCCCCTCCCCCTTTCTCTCCTTATCCTCTCTCTCTTTCTCTCTCTCTCTATCCCTTCCTCTCTATCCCTTTCTCTCTCTTGGTATCTCTTTCATATCACTCTCATGGCTTAACATACTTTTCCATATCCTCCCGCTATATCTCTCTGTGTGCCTATCATTCTTTTGGCTGTTGGTGGCAGCAGACATTTTTTCCTCCAAGGCACATTGCTGATCCAGAAAAATAAAAGGTTCCTCTTGAATAATCTGCCCGCTTTCAGTGACCCAGTTTGACTTCCAATTGGCAATATCCAGATGTCAAGTGCCTCAATAGCGCATACTAACAGAAATCAGGTTAGGTTCATGTTGGCTGTAGGAATTAACGCAGGACTGCACTACTTGTAGCTTCTTGCGCCCTCTATATACCAAACAATGCCCAAGTGGTACCTGTTGGTCCCCATGATCCCCTTTTTATTATGTTAATTGAGAGCTGATTTGATGAGATAACCACCTGTCTAGTGACCTTGCAGGCAGGTCTAATCCCTCCTGGCCAAACTAGTGCAGACAGGCTTTAAGAGGTTCTTTTATCCTTCACAAGAATCACAAATTTGAATGTTGCACATGTGTTTAGTCAGAGGAGGTTCATGGTGGAAGGCTTGTGTTGAACAGCAACCCTTTAAAACTGGAATTTCTCACAGTGGGCTTTTTTTGGTGGAAATTGTAAATTAAGGGGCAATTTGGTTGCCATAAGGCAAAAGTCTAGGGAGCAAAATTTGCATAGTTCACTCTGTATGTGTGTATATTTTGTTAAAACAAATTAAATCTACTTGCATTTTTTTACAAGGTACATGCTGTATAATTATTTGTACAAATCAGATACCGTACATTGCAGTGTATGTGCAGAAAGTATGTAATTTAATATTAAAATAAATTATTTATACAATTGTATTTGTTCATTTATAATAGTTCTGAATTTTTGAAATTTTGTTTATTAAAATTGGAGTGCATTTGTAGAGATTAGATACCCTTTGCAAAATAGTCAACTTTGATATTTCGATTTGTTGCCTGCTATCATTTTATGGCAATTAAAACAAACTGTTAATGCCATTTTGACAAAATAAATTCCACAGTAAATAGGATATGAATTAAAAGGTAACGACATACTTGCCTAATGCATAGTTTTTTACAGCCAGAAACAGGGTCAATTTATTGAGTTTCTATCCAACCAGAACTTAAGGATTAGGAAACTGGAATAAATATTGTTGTTGATCCCTTGAGGGGGAGAAAGGAGAGGGGGAGGAAAGAGGAAGACGGGAGGGGAAAAAGGAAGTAATATATTTTGTCCAATTTCGACCATTTTCTATTTTGACCACTGTCTTGGGGGTAGCAATTACGAAACGGCAAATTAACTTTTACTTGCTCCACCAAGAAGTCAAATTATGCAGGTCACGATAAATCAGAACATCTTATGGATAGTAGAGATTTTGACCGAGTAAAGAAGGCGTCAGATTTATTGTAGATCTTTCAAGATTAAGAAATGCTGACGGATATTGATATCCAATTATACGCTGATCTTTTTGTATTAAGGTGATCAATTTCTTTATGGTAATATCTTCAGAAAGTCAGTGTCCAGCACAAATCTTTCCTAATGACTTTTTATGACATCATTAAACCCAGATGAATACCTGGAAAGTGACATTTCTTTATCAGATATTTCTCTGTTTCTTCCACAAGCCAAGTTCTGAATTATATCATTCCATTTCTTCTTCTTATGATTCTGTGTGTTTATTGAATTGTTATGTTCAATTTTTCAGTGTTTTTTTACTACATTATTTTTGCTAAATATATAACTCATTTTTTTTATAAAACATATTTTCTGTATAAAGGTTCATACTATGAACAGACAGAAGGGGCAGCCATGGGCAGTCCAGTCTCGGCTGTTGTGGCCAACCTATACATGGAGAGTTTCGAAGAAGAAGCGTTGGACACATGTCCCCTCTCTTGCTTGCCTCGTGTTTGGAAGAGATACGTAGATGACACCTTCATCATAGTTCCCATCTCTGAAACAGATAAGCCACTTAAACACATGAATAGCCTTGAACCAACCATCCAGTTCACATCAGAGATAGAGTGTGAAGGGAAGATAGCATTCTTAGACACTCTAGTTCATAGACACGACAACCATAGGCTCTCCACCTCAGTCTATAGGAAGCCTACCCACACAGACCAGTACATAGCGTTTGACTCTCACCATCCCATATCGGTGAAGAGAGGTCTAGTGAAATGTCTATTTGACAGAGCTTCACGCATTGTGACAAGTCCACAACAGCCATGCACAGAACGGACCCGTGTTCGCAGTGCCCTGAGTCTCAACGGTTACCCACGCCGTTTTATACACAATACCAAGAATAGATCGTCGGAACCCAGGGATCAGAAGGTATACAAGACTTTTACAGTCTTGCCGTACATTGATGGGGTCTCCCAACAACTCAAGCGCCGCCTAGAGAGCCATGGCATTCGAACGGTTTTCAGATCAGATACCACCCTACGTCAACAACTTACACGCCCCAAGGATCCAATTCCTCCACATAGACGGGACGGCATTGTGTACAACATCCCTTGTAAAGGATGTGATAGATCCTGCATCGGTGAAACTGCCCGTCCGATAAAAGAAAGAATCACTGAGCATAAGAGGGACGTCAGACTCCGTCGAACTGACAACTCAGCCGTAGCTGAACATGCTTGGGACAACCAGCATCAACCAGACTGGGACGGGGTTCAGTGCCTTTCCCAAGAACGGCATTGGTATACACGGAGGGTAAAAGAAGCTATCAATATCCGTCTCAATCCTAATAATTTCAACAGAGACAACGGGATCGATATCCCCGAATTTTGGATGCGGACGATACGCCGCCATGACACTCGCCGTCCTGCCAGCCAACAACGGTCGATTCCATTCAGCAGACGGCCCGAGCCAGCGGCCCGTTGATTGGTCGAGTACCGTATGCGTCGGCCAATAGGCCTGGTGCATCAGCCGAACCAGCGGCCGAACCAGCGGCCTTGTTGATTGGTCGATCACCGTGTGCGTCGACCAATAGGCATTGGGCGTTATTGTTCCAATTATCGATCGAATTTTAGACCGCTTTACGGTCCTCCCGTAAAGTATAAAAGACCCTTGCTTACAACAGTTTTTATCACCTGACGAAGTATTGCAGTAGCATACGAAACGTCGTGATCTTTTAGATTCCTTTTGACCACATTGCGAGACAAACGAATATCACTAGCGATATTATTTTCGATACATTATTTTTGTTTGCTTTGTTTGCTTTTTTTTGTTTTTTTTTTGTTTGTCAAGTCAACAAAGTGTGTCACCATCTCACAATAAATATACCATCTTAGCTGACTACTAGGAAAGCATAAATAAATGCTTATTAGTAAGCAACCAGACGGCCGACGGCTTTAGGTCCTCTCCGAGGGACCTGGTAATGAGGATTAATTAATGCCTTACCAAAGGGCACTAGCGCATCGACTTAGTTTCGAACCCAGGTCACCGGATTACGAGACCACTGCTCTACCGACTGAGCTATCGCGCCTCCTCAATCTTTGAAGAATGGGACACTTTATTTTTATTGTCACCATATTGGTTTTTCTATTGTTTGTTTGTATGTGTTTTTGTTAGACAAGTCGCCAAGAATAATGAAGCATATAAAAAAACATAGATTTATAATTATTATCAAGTTCCTCTTAGTCTTACTGAAAAAGGTTACATGCCCAATTTCAAGCACCTTTATAAAGATAAAAACTAGCAATTCAAATCTTGATTATTTCTTTTAAGTAGCAATAATTTTGAGACTTAGGGGCTTAGAATGGGTTATGTATTACCCTTAAAAAGTTAAAATGTTGTTTCCAAAACCTTTTAAGAGAACAACCGATGTGAAAGGAACATTTGGATCATTTCCAAATTGTGGTCAATTTGACGAGCGGCTAGACATGGTGAAGGCATTCCTTAATTTGAGACCTTGCCAATTTTATATGTTCCGATTCAACCAAACAAACACTGATTTCCGAGTGTCCCTTCTCGGCCAATTGGCTCAAGAGGTCCTTTCCTAATGATAACATTCACATATGTTTCATTTTATTTTTCTGACGGATGGGATGTTTTTCTGCCGGGACATGGAGGAGGGATGATAAAGGATTACAAAGGGCTTAAGAGATCCTAGTTGTGAGTGGCTGGATGTGATTAAGTTTCAGCCCTAATTGCCATTTAAATTCTCAAGTGGAGTACTGGGTGAATTAAGCTAATTGGTTGGAATTCCCAGATTTTAGGACTAGAAAATACAATTGAGCATATTTCTCCTCAATTGAATGATGGTACATCTAAAGTTCTATTGTATGTATTGTCAGTTTTTATCAAAATGATTATCAAAGTGGGTTGAAAACAGTGCCCTCCACTCCTATTTGGGGGAATCTTTATTTTTACGGAACAATAGCAAATGCATGTAGCATTGTGGCATCAAACTTCTTTCTAGATTACTACTATATGTTTTACAAAACGTAGTGAAGGATTAAAATGTAATTCAGTGTTTATTTTTATTCTTGACTTTTGGGGCTATTTTTTCCACATTTTGATTTTAATTTGTGTTAAATGCCACATAGTATAGTGTCAATATCTGACTTTGTCTACCTTTTGAAGGTTTTGCTTCATATTTTAAGATTTTCTTGAAGTTAAAAAACAAGAGATGTCATGTGAATTGGGCAAAGCATTAAAGTTCCAAACATTTTAAATTCCAGATAGATTTTATTTGTGATTGGGGCAAATCTCCATAACATAAATACAAACAGAGAACCTTCTTATGATTACATATTTATACAGGCATTTAGTTGCTTTATTGAACATGGGATATTGTGTAATTGGGACAAAGATCCATCTGCACATTAAGGTAGTAAACATAATATTGAGTTCCCAGTGAAATTTGGGTTTATGGGTGAACAGGACCTATCTAAAGGATATACATTAAGATCTTACATTTGATTCTAAATTAAACATTGGCAGTCATGCGATTTGGGGCCAACCTTCATAACATAAACAGATTACATTTCCCAGTTTCCTCTCTATGATGATCAAACAAGGCCAGACTAGACGCAATCTGGAGAGATTTTCGAGTATCAGACACCGAGCTGAACGATTCTCTTTTCTATCAAGCGAGGGAGACAGGATATTCATCATCAGAGCTTGAGAAGCGGATCTCATTATCTCGTAGAAAGGAAGTCTCGCAAATGATGTGAATGTTTCCGAACGGAGATACATACGTCTCAGACTCCCCTTCAAAGCCAAACAGCACGGGGGGCTGG